>DVXP01001893.1:0-13833 GCA_018235645.1 Junonia grisea | reverse complement strand
GTATAGTAGATTATATCAGTCTCTTCTTATTGTTATTTTATCATATAATTTGTCATTATTTACTGATTATATTAATAATGTTTTTTCAGGATGGTAAAAGAATGTATGGTTATGTTAACGAACATGACGGAGGCGCAGTCAAAAGTATTATCAAAAAATTTAACCCTCAAAGAAGAGGACGAAATCAAAAATGTACCGCTTGTTAAAGAAACATATATCATTGATGGGAACGTAAATGAGATAAATATGGATGCAAGCAATGTCATCAATGTTGATGGCATATTGTTACCAATATATGATAAAGAAAATGTCCAGTCTGGTCATTTAGTGCCAGTAAAGTCAACTGTTAATAATTTGAGAAGCTTAGCTCTGGCTGTGGCATCAGGTATGTCAATTGTTTCTGTTCATTGGCATCAAAAGAAATCTTTCCAACATCTTATTTATTTTTTTATTCAATTAAAAGTATACACTGAATAAAAGTAACTAGTAATATAAAAAAAAATTAAAAACACCACATATAGACATGCAGATACATAGATTTAGTTATAAAACCTTTCTTTTATCATCAGGGTGTTTATAACGCCGACAGCTATGCCAGAAATATACTTTTTATTAAGCATAATGATTCACACCTTTATCATCTTCATAAGAAGAAAGAGAATTGGCGGGAAATTAATTATTGCGCCATTTATCAATGATTTTCACTTAGGCTAACCAAATCATTATAGTCATTATAGTTATATCAGACTGAAATTGTTCTTTTTTTTTAACATAAAATAACATATTTCGTGTTATTACAGGCAAAGCTCTCTCATTAATGGGACCAGTTGGTTCAGGCAAGACATCTCTCGTGGAACATTTAGCAGCTATCACGGGGCGTAAAGGCATTGCATTTAAAAAAGTACAACTCGGAGATCAAACAGACTCTCGAATGCTGTTAGGTTCTCACCAATGTACTGATGTTCCCGGCGAATTTGTGTGGGCACCGGGAGTTTTGACTGAGGTAAATAAAGAATTAGCTTTGTTCAAAATGCACTAAATTTAAAAGCATGCCCAGCTTTCAGTTGGCATTAAATCTTGCATTATATTAGATTTCATGTTGTCACGATGATAAAACAAGACTTAAACATTATTTAAACCTTATTAACATTTGAAAAATTACTGCTAAATTAACAAATGCTAACAAAGTTAAAATAATGTTTAATTTTGTTTTGAAGAATAACATTTTCAAAGTGTTACTTGTTATTTAGTTTTCTGCCATAAAAATGAATGGTCGTCTATATGTTCGTTTTATATGTAATGCCATACATTCAACTTAAAAATTTAATGACTTATTGTTAAAACTTACGAGAAGGTACTGTATGTATAGTACAGCAATAATTATTTATTAATTAGCATTAATTTGCAGTAAATAAATTTCATGTGTTGTTAAATGTATCCAACCTTGAAACAAAAGGTTATATAATATAATATTTTTTATAATAATTTCAAAGCATTTTGTAGCTCCTCTGGTGTTGCAAATGTCCGTGGGTGGCAGTATTCACTTACCATCAGGTGATCTGTCAGTTTGTTTGCCACCTATCCTATAAAAAAAATGTTGGTTTTTAGGCAGTTCAAAATGGACATTGGTTGTTATTAGAAGATATTGACTGTGCAGCTTTAGATGTAGCATCAACATTAAGTTCCTTATTAGAAAGAAACACACTTTGTGTGCCAGGATATAGAGATGCCTTACCAGTCACTCCAGGATTTCAGCTGTTTGTTACACAACGGTAAGATTTTATATCTTACTTTTAAATAAACAGAAGTCTTATTTTAATAATGTTTTTTATATATTTAAAATTTTATTTCAGGACTGTAGCAACAAATTATGGATTCCAAAAGAAGTTGTCCAATTCAAGTACATTATTGCAAAAGCACTTGACTCAAATAAATGTTGAACCAATATCTCAATCGGAATTAGCAGAAATTATACAGATAAAGTATCCTAGTCTTACAACTATCTGTTCAAGAATGTTAGAAGTATTTATGATGTTCTCTGTGGGCAATCATGACGCTTCCTTACAAGCAGATTCAAGTGACAAAGAAACAAATGTTGTTATTATGAGAGGTTCCAGACTAATTTCGACTAGAGATCTAATGAAATGGTGTGCAAGGTCTGTAGTCGGCTTTAACGTCTCTAGTCCCGATTCCGCTCTAAAAGTACTTCAAGATGCCCTGGATATATTTACATGTTCAATATCATCACCAGAACACAGGTTGGAGTTAGCAAAAAAAGTTGGCACATGCTTGGGCATTGTTGAGACAAAATCAGAATTTTATTGCAAACATTATAAACCAAATGTTTCATTACATCCAAATTCATTAGAAGTGGGAAGATCTAAAGTTCCTCGAGTTGAAAAAAGTTTAGATAAAATAGATTTTGATAATAAAGAAGTCGTGTTCTCCTTTACGCGTCAATCGGCTTGCTTACTTGAGAAAATCGCATGCTGCGTCACATCAAATGAGCCTGTTCTTCTCGTAGGAGAAACGGGTACCGGTAAAACTTCGTCCATACAATATTTGGCTAGACAAACAGGTCATAAACTTGTCGTCATAAACATGAACCAACAGTCCGATTCAGCCGACTTACTTGGAGGCTACAAACCAGTAGATCTTAAGTATGTCGTGCGACCAATAAAATCAGAATACATTGAAATGTTCAAAGGGTTTTATAATGTAGAAAAAAATAAAAAGTTTATAAATCACATAGAATCATGTTACGATACAGAAAACTGGACTGCATTGTTGGCTTTGATGAAGCAAAGTCATAAGGCGGCTGTAACTCGATTGACCAACGAGAAAAGAGAGGAGAAATTAAAAGTGTGGTTAAGTTTTGGACATAAACTGTTAAAATTGGAGCAACAAGTGAAATCGGCTTCGAGACTGACTTTTGCGTTTATCGAAGGTTCTCTGGTCAAAGCTATGCAACACGGGTATTGGGTTTTGCTTGATGAAATAAATTTGGCATCAGCTGAAATATTGGAGTGCCTTGCTGGATTGTTAGAAGATAAGAATGAAAGTATAGAATTACTTGAGAAAGGTGACAAAGTTCCTATTAAAAGGCACCCTGATTTCACCTTATTTGCGTGTATGAACCCAGCTACAGATGTCGGAAAGAAAGACCTTCCGGTCGGTTTGAGAAACCGATTTACTGAATTTTTCATCGATGAACTAACCGAAAGAAATGACTTAATGTTGCTCATTGGTGATTACTTGTATCACATGAATTTAAGCGGATCTATTTTAGAAGCAATATATCATTTTTATGCCACAATCAAGAAGGAAGCAAAACTGAATTTGGTTGATGGAGCAGGTATAAATATCCCTTTTATTTTATTGATGTTAGATTATTATCTAAGACTATGAGGCATGTTTAAGTAATATTAAAAAAATAAACAAGATTCTATGTGCCTATTGTTTTACTGTTTGTATTTCATGTTATTATAAATATTGCTTTATTTGCTGAATATTTTAATTTTTTTTTATCCTTTGCAGGTAACGCTCCACATTATTCTTTAAGAACGCTATGTAGGGCTCTTTCAGCCGCGGCTAAAGCGAAATGCGGCACTGTAGCTAGATCTCTGTATGAAGCGTTTTGTCTTTCTTTTCTTACACAATTAGATAGATCTTCTCACCCAAAAGTTGAAGCTATGATTGCCAAGTAAGTAGTAGCATGTGTTTATAGATTTTTTATTTGAAGAAAAACTATTATTATAATGTCCTAAATATATAAATATAAAACATTTATTTCAGAGCTGTCATAGGAAAGAAGAATGTGAATTCAGTGCTCAAGCAGTTAATACCGGAGCCGAAAATTGAAGGTCAAAATTTTTTACTATTCGAAGGACATTGGATTCCGCAAGGAAAACTAGAAATAAATATTCCTGATGGTTATATATTGACGCCTACTGTACGTAAGAATCTAAGAGATATCGCGCGTATTATATCCTTAGGCAGATTGCCCATATTACTCCAGGGTGACACATCAGTCGGCAAAACGTCCCTTATAACATATATCGCAAAAGCTTCCGGAAACTATTGCGTAAGAATAAACAATCACGAACATACTGATCTACAAGAGTACATAGGTTCATATGCAACAGATTCTAGTGGTAATTTGGTATTTAAAGAAGGCGTTTTGGTTGAAGCTATGAGGAAAGGTTACTGGATAATTCTTGACGAATTAAATTTAGCGCCAAGTGATGTATTAGAAGCGCTTAACCGTGTTTTAGACGACAATCGCGAGTTATTCATTCCTGAAACACAGCAAGTTGTGAAAGCGGATCCTAACTTTATGCTTTTCGCGACACAGAATCCACCTGGTTTGTACGGTGGACGAAAAATGTTATCGAGAGCTTTCAGAAATCGTTTTGTTGAGCTCCATTTCGATGAAATACCTAGGAAAGAATTAGAAACAATTTTACATCAGCGATGTCATATTCCACCTACATACAGCAAAAAGATGATCGAAGTCATGGCAGAATTACAAGTGAGAAGACGGGGCTCAGCTGCGGTTCAAGGCAAAGATGGCTTCATCACTTTGAGAGATTTGTTCAGATGGGGTCAAAGATATAAACATGCTTCCAAAGATACATTAACAACAGAAAAATTTTATGATTGGGATCAACACATAGCCGATGAAGGCTATCTTATTCTGGCGGGTAAAGTGCGCCAGAAAGACGAAAGAAATATCATAGAAGAAGTTATAGAGAAACATATAAAGAGACAAGTAAATCCTGATAATCTCTTCAGTCTACATCCGGCCACGTCTCCTGTAACGAAGCCTATTTTAGAAATGCTTCTTAATAATCAACTCTCCGAATTTTCACACATCGTTTGGACGTTTAATATGAGAAGGTTAGCCGTTTTGATAGCAAAAGCTTTCATTTTTAATGAGCCAGTGCTATTAGTTGGAGAAACAGGTTGTGGTAAAACAACAATTTGTCAAGTTTTGGCAGCTTTGAGTAAAAGACAGCTACTTTCTGTTAATTGTCATATGCATACAGAGAGTTCAGATTTTTTGGGCGGGCTTCGTCCAGTGAGACAATATAAAAATGACGGCAGGTTATTTGAATGGGTAGATGGACCTTTGATAAAAGCCATGGAGACTGGTCATTTGTTTTTGGCTGATGAAATTTCTTTAGCAGATGACAGTGTCTTAGAAAGACTTAACTCCTTACTGGAACCTGAAAGGCAACTAGTTCTTTCAGAACGAGGCATGGAAGACAGTTCAGACATCGTGGTCGTATCAGCGGTTGAGAATTTCCACTTTATCGGTACTATGAACCCTGGAGGAGATTTTGGTAAAAAAGAACTATCTCCCGCTCTCCGCAATCGGTTTACAGAAATATGGTGCGATCACGTAAGTTCAAGAGAAGATTTGCTAAAGGTGCTCGAAAAAAGTGTCGGTAAAGGCATTGCTTTAGGAAACCAAGAGGACTGTACTTCCGGAATTGGAAGCTGCATTTTGGACTTTACGGACTGGTTGAAGAGTTCAGAAGTTACTAATAAATTCCCATTCAGCATACGAGACTTGTTATCGTGGGTTCAATTTATTAATGTAACGGTTACAAAATCGTTACTAGATGTTTCCGAAGCATACGTCCATGGAGCTTGTATGACGTTTTTAGACTGCTTTGGCACAACTCTCACGGGTCACATTGATTCCGAAACGTTGACTCTATTACGTAAAAATGCTATAGAATTCTTACTTAATCAAATTAAAACATTTGGAAACGAACATGTAGAAAGTTTAAAAGACATCTTAAGTAATAAGAAATTCTTACTTAAAGCCGAAGAGAATGATTCTAAATTTGGTATAAAACCATTTTTTATTGAATGTGGACCCTATAAGAACTTAGATGACAAACAAGTATTTACGTTTACTGCACCGACCACTGGTTCGAACGCTCTACGTTTGTTGCGAGGCTTACAATTAAACAAGGCTATTCTTTTGGAGGGAAATCCAGGGGTCGGAAAAACTAGTTTGGTGACCGCTTTAGCGAAGGCATCTGGACATAAAGTTGTTCGCATCAATTTAAGTGATCAAACGGTAAGTTAACGATTTATACAAACTTATAACGAACTATTGTTTTTTCAATTAAGTTAATATTTCTCACTTATCCTTAAATATTTCTGCCGCATTTACTGTTATTATTATTTTTTGTTACTAATTATAATACTTTCAAAAAATTTGTTTTTCAGGATATAACTGACTTGTTCGGAACTGATTTACCATCTGAAGATGGTTCATTTACGTTTAAAGAAGGAGCTTTTTTGAATGCTCTTCAAAACGGAGACTGGATACTTCTAGACGAGCTTAATTTAGCTCCACAACCAGTACTTGAAGGTCTCAACGCTTGCCTTGACCATAGAGGTGAAATATATATTCCAGAACTGGGTAAAACGTTTAAAGTTAAAGAACAAACTAAGCTATTCGCTTGTCAAAATCCATTGAAACAAGGCGGAGCTAGACGAGGGTTACCAGTTTCATTCCTAAATAGATTCACGCAAGTGTACATTGATACGCTGACAAAACAAGATCTCTTGTTCATCGTAGAGTCGCAATATCCTCAATTACCACAAGATATATTGCACAAAATTGTTGAGTTTAATTGCAAAGTGGCATATGAAATAACACAACTGCAAACTTGGGGACATAAGGGTGGACCGTGGGAAATGAATCTGAGAGATATTCAGAGATGGTGTGAAGCCTTAATAAATGACATTAATTGCGGGCATAAAGTTTCTCCAGGAAAATTTGTTGAAATGTTATACGTGAACCGCATGAGGACAGAAGAGGATAAGAATAAAATGACACAGATATATGATGAGATATTTTGTCCTGCTTATCCCAGAAGTGACTGTAATCCTCAATTTGATATAAAAGACGAAGAAGTAGTCATAGGGGATGTTAGGTTACAAAGAAATAAAGAAAAGGCATTTAAAAACAGACGCTCATTGGAAACGAATTTGTTAATATTGAGGAATCAATTACCGGCTTTGAAAGCATTAGCTCAAAATATAAAAATGAATTGGCTTTCTATATTAGTAGGTCCGACAGCTACTGGTAAAAGTAGTATCATTCAAGTTTTAGCAGATTTAACTGGAAACGAACTCCATGTGGTCCCAGTTACATCAGCAATGGATGTCTCAGACCTTTTAGGAGGCTTTGAGCAAGTAGACTACAACAGAAACCTTGAGAACCTCTATGACGAAATCGAGACAGTAACAATACAAATAGTTAGAAATGTTTGGATAGCAAAAGATATGAAACAATGGAAATCAGATAATTTGTTAACAAATCTACATCAGTATAAATCTTTCCAAACCAATTTTGTCGATAAAAAGTTCACAGATGAAAAAATCAAAAAATTCCAAGAAAAGCTAAAATTTCTTTCTGACCATTGTAAGAAACTATTGGAATGTACTAAATCGTGTGACATATCCTGCGAAAGAATATATAAAATTTTGAATAACTTAGAAAAATTAGAAGCGAAAGTAACAAAACAGTTGTCAGTGAATGCCGGCGGTAAATTTGAATGGGTTGATTCATTGCTTGTGAAAACAATGGTCGAAGGCTCGTGGTTGTTACTAGACAACGTAAATTTGACATCAGCCGCTGTGTTAGACAGATTAAACGGATTGTTAGAACCGAATGGGGTGCTAAATATTCCAGAAAGAGGTGAACTCAGTGAAATAAAACCACATCCGAACTTTAGAGTATTCTTCACAATGGATCCGAAATATGGCGAAATCTCTCGAGCTATGAGAAATAGAGGAGTCGAAATATTCCTGCTTCGACCTGAAGACTGGGATTTAGGGCTATCAGAAACAATGGACTATATGGATTTAGTTGCCCTGCTTTCTTCTTGCGGACTTCCCAACCAATATCATGATATCTGTATACGATGCCACGAATCACTCACTGCATTTGTTCAAGGTTCGTGTTATTTTAATTAAAAATATCTTCAATTTGTATTTATTGTCATTTTGTGTTATTAGTTAAATGTATTTGTTTTTTTCAACAGGCCTAGAACGCCCCACCGTCTCCCATTTGCTACAGGCAGCACATTTAACTTGGCAGCAACTACTTCGCGGAATATCAAGTGAGACAGCCCTATTGAATAGTTTTTCAGATGTTTACATAAAACCGAGAAGCGGAAGTGACTTCGCTACTTCTGTGAACACGTCTCTTGCTGAAATGAAAAACACAATGCTAAAAGCTTTAGAACTAGAATTAGAAGCTGAAACATATGAACCTATAGTTTTTAATGATGTTAATCACACATTGACAGTTAAAGGATTGTGCACTAATTCCGCTTATGAAATAACCAAGCAAATTGCTTACTCGGCACTCATGCAAACGAATGAAGATATCTCGACGGATAATGCAATGACATCTTTGTTTTGCACGTTAACTTCATATCAAAGATCTCCACAAGAACTATTAAATATAATAAATTATATATTGAAAGTGAATGTAGAAAATGTCAATAAAAACAAATTACGTGCTTTAACTTCACAGTTGAATGAAAAGGCATTTTATCATTTAAAAGGTAGTGAAAACACTGAATCATATAAAAGGTTTTTCACAGAAACCTATGAGCTAGATAATAATGTTATCTGTAATGTTAATGCAGAGTTTGTTCAACTATATTTACAATTGAAAAACATTGTTTTGAACTTCTTCATGCCAACTAATGGTTTTTCCGCATTTGATTACTCGAAAGCTGTTTCTGAAGGAAAACTTACTGACGATTTTGTTGAATACCCTATTTTGAAGAACTGCCAAATCTATCTCCAAATTGTTGATAATTACATTGAAAGTGCAATAAAATCTGGTGTAACTTCATTGAGCGACGATGTCGTGTGCCTTTTACTTCAATTACTCAATTGGCGTGATAGATTTATAAAAACATGTTCTACATCAATATTCGAAAAAGCTAGAAATAAAAGGACTCCAATTTTAAAAGAAGAAATTATACCCTTATTAAACGTTCATTGTAAATGGGTCCGGAAATATTTAATGAGAGAGCTATTCAAGATACCCGCCAACGAAAAGCATGGAGAAACGTTTCAAAATGAATTAGACAGAATAAATCTAGACACTGATCAAGATTACTCGAAAATTGCTAAAGTTAGTAAAAAATTAAGAAAATATTACGGACAACCCAAGCTGTATCAAAATCAAAACGAATACGATTTATGTATAACAAAAGCAGAACTGTATAACAAAACACATTTAGATATGAACGAATCAATAGATAGACAACTTGTTAAAGTTTCTACGGATCCTGTTCATTTATCTGACATCACTTTAGCTTTTGACATCCCTGATAATACAGTAGTTACTAAAATTCAGGACAATCTCAGTGAAATTACGAAAAATGCAACTAAAACGACCAAATTAAGATCAGAATTAAAACTATTGCCTATAAATTTCTATGTAGTACAAAGGATGATTAATGTATTACAACCACTTATATTAAATGTGATTTCTAAATTAACAGAGAATGAATTTAAGCCAAACGGTTCTGTGTTTAGTAACGACGCTATAGAAATTTTGGCAGATTTAATTAGCTTTGTGAAAATTATGAAAGGATTTCCTCCAATGCTTCTAAATCAGCTTCAAGTGATTCAGAAAGTTCTTAATGACGATCAGGAGTTAACACGTGAAAGGTAATTGCTATTAATTAATTGTTTAAAAGTAAAAAAATGCAAAATGTACCAAATTGAGCACAATTATTTTTATTTTATTTTTCAGGATCTCATCACTCTCCGTCACATTTGTGTCTGAAGTTTTTAAACTCCTTTCTAATTCTCCGGTTAATTATCCATTACCATTTTTGAATGTTAATAACTTAGTCAATGCCGAAGAAATTGCCGAGACGATTCCCGCAAACACTAAGAGAGTTTCAAACAATATGCCTTTAATGCCCTATTATGTTCAAAAACTTGCAACTTATGAAGATAAACCTGGTAAGATAAAAATTCTTTTAATCTGAGGTTTAAGTTCTTGAATAGATTTTTATTATTGTATGTTTTATAGATTCTCATCCCACTTTGGCTTATGAAAACGTAAGTCTAAGAGATCGTGTAGAATATTCAATGCAAATGGGCACAGTATTAAATATTTTGTGGAAGAATATTGGCACCTTGGATACTGCAGCTGAGGTGAAATTGTAAGTATATTTTATCCAATAGCTTAGTCTTTCATAACACTGTAGACAGTTTTATATTATCTTCACAATATGTATTTTTAATTATAGGAAATCTGATGCGACGTTCGAAAGTCAGCGGTACGAGTATCTCCTAAAATGCTTACATTGCATCATCTCAGAGAAAAGTAATATCAACAATTCGGCATTAGAACCATTGAACGGCACTACGCAATCTCTACAAATGTACTTTAAAGAAGACAATCAAATTCTAGATATGTTCAATAAAGCAGATAATATACATAAACAGTTATTGGATAGTTTGTCTCAAAATATAAATAACGTTTCAACTAATATGAAATTAAAGATTCTTACTTCGCAACTATCTCTTTTGACGAGTCTTATTTTTGTTCGCATCATGGCTGAAATAAGCGCCATAGACCATGTTGAGAAATATCGACTTAAAGTTCAATATATTGAAGAAGATATAGTCATGTTTGATAAACTACTGAGTGTATACTATATGTATGGCGTAATATCCGGAACTATAAGTGAAAAAAGAAATGTTGAAAAGGTTTTAGATATAACATCAGATTGTTATAAAGACGGTTCAGAGAATAAGCAAAAGTTACAGAAGGTTCATCCATACTGTAAAATATTGATGGATCTGAAAGAGAAGACCGCACAAAAGGTGCATAAATATGCTTCTGGTAATACTTTTAGACCCACGGAACCATCTTACAATAACTTTGTAAAGGTAAGTTATGACAAAAATCTTTCAACTGCTTTCGACTGATTTTTCTACGACTTTTATTTATTTTCAAAGAGACGATATACGTTGTAATGACTAAGATTTAACTATTAATAAACATTTACAATTTAAAGTGAAATATAATTCATTATCATAAAACTTTTATCATTAAAACTAAGTCATTCATTAATTATTAATTTTTTATCAGAGTCTAAATCTAATGTGGAATATTATCTATTTCTTTCAGGACTGTAAACATTTCACAAAATCAGTTTTATCGGATAAAACAGTGACGACAATTTCTACTAACTTAATATCAATCTGCAACAAATTGTCGGAGGCAATAGAGGCAAAAACGCATGACAAATCATTACTACAAAATGCACTGACTGTTATCAAAGAAACTTCATCTTGGTTGCATTCAACGAAAGCGTTCAACAAAAAAGTCGACACATCTTATTCAGAGGCTTTCCCTGATTTAGCAAAACCATTACAGAGTTCATTATCTCAAATTATATACAGCGTTACAATTCTTAATGATTTGATTAAGGAACTTGTCGTTAAAATCGAACAAGGTCCCAATTTGCATAATATTCTGACATCTCTCATGACGTATCCCGATAACATACCATCTAAAGGTGAAAGAGAAAAGCATCTTAGTCGATTTTTGTCGTCTAATTTCTTACAACTTCTGAATAGAAATGTTATTGCTGTAAATGAAGATTTATATCAAGCTGAGTTGGAGTGCCTTCAGTAAGTAACATAAAAGAAAAACTAAGAAATGTTTTTTTTCTGACGTAATGGAGACGTTTTATTTAAATAATGTTAAACTAATTTATATTTACAGAGTGCTAAAGATGAATCTGTCAGAGCTAAGTATGAACGGTATGGCAATGGAACGTATAGACAAAGCGATGATCGACGCAGTATTGAATACACTTGACGCACTTGTAAAGGCGTGGGAGAAGCAACGGCAACAGATTGAGAAACAGAAGCAAGATGAAGAAGCTTTATATGTGACAAAGTAATATTAATATTACTTTCCAGACTTATTCTTACCACATAGAGACCGGTTTATAAGTAATTGCATATTTGCATATGCATTTGCCTATTTCAGCCATTTTTTGCTATAATTAAATATTTCACCTGAAATCTAGGAGAAATGCATATTATCGACACATTCGCCTTTGATTATTATTTATAACAGAAGTATTTTTTTTTTGCTATTACATTTTGTTTGCGTATTCTGCCAGTTTTTATAATATACATACTTGCGTACATATACTTTAAGTAGCATATAATAAGGTCTCTACTTATTAGTCAATTCCTAAAAGAAAACTAATGTATGCGTTTTATATTTCAGATCAAAATGCGAAGACGAAGACGAAGAAGCAATAGCATATGAAGAAATAATGGAAATGTTCCCATCTTATTCGGAAATCGATTTCGCTGAATTCAAGCCACCATCGCTCGAGCAGAAGAAAATTAAAGTTCCAACCACAGACAAACCAAAATATTTAATTAATTCAGACGATGTCTCCCTTATATACAAGTGGCATTCTAACTTCGTTCGTAACATGACGAGTGCGGAATGGTTAACCAGCCCAAAGAGATTGGTAGGCAATGATGTTGTGAGTCCTTTGCTGCAGCGGTATCCCATATTTAGCAAGGTTATACAAAATGCCTGGGAGGCTTTGGATGCAGATTTCGAAGGCACGATCACACCGAGTTTATTGGTTTTGGTGTCCCATATTAAGGCGAAAGTTGATGGTAGCGGTGAGTTACTATGATTTGTTTTATTAAATCACACAGATTGAGCTAGCCCCAAAATAAGTTCGAGACTTGTTGTATGGGATACTAACTCAATGATACTAAATTTATAATAGATACATATATACGTAGATACACATCCAATACCCAGGCCAATCATGAAAAGATCGTTTTTCCATCATGACCTGGCCGGGGATCGAACCCGGGGCCTTCACGTCGCAGGCTAGCGTGTTGACCACAGCGCCACGGAGGTCGTCAATGTTTTATTATAATTTTGATTGAAACACAAATATTAATTGCAGAACAATTCTTCGTAAGTCTCAAAAGCTATTAAAAATCCTGAACAGACAATATAAGCTATTTTCAGTTATAAGATTCCAAATTGTTTGACTCAATATAGCATAAAGACGTAATCAAATCAACTTCTTTTTTATCTTTCTAAAATGTGGTGAATAGGGAAAGAAAATCATGATGTTTTACAGATAATGTGAAATCGTAACTTATTTCATTCATTTAACAGACACATCAAATCAAAAATTGGACTTCTATCGTTCGGCCTGGGTGTCTGAAACAAGAGAGTGTCTGCCTTTACTGCAGAAAGTAAAGGACAGTACCAATGAGCTACTGGATCAGTGGCCCGACTTCCCAACTCTTAAAGATGTAAGTATTAATTGAAAATATAAAATATTTTAACACTTATCACTTATAGTGTGAAAACGTTGGTATTTTTTTTTCAATTTATGTCTATGTATTTCTCTTTGAGGAAATTTTCGAAATAACTTATCTTGGAAGAATATTTATATTGAGGATCTTTCAATGATACTTAAATTAATAATAAATGTAATCTTTAGTTAAGCGCAAAATTATATTTTAAGTATTCTTAACAAAATAGGACGTTTAAGCTTTAATTAGTGTATGTTAGTAATATTTGAACATACAAATAAGTAATATTTTACACAAATGTTATAACGCAGCCTGTACATATCCCACTACTGGGCATAGGCCTCTTCTCCTATTAGGGAGAAGGTATGGCGCTCAATCCACCACGCTGCTTCACTGCGGATTGGTGGATATACATGTGTCAGAATTTCTTCCGGCACATGCAGGTTT
>DVXP01001892.1:0-13834 GCA_018235645.1 Junonia grisea | reverse complement strand
ATATTATTTTAGAATACATATAATTTTAACTATGTCTATAAATACGATTTTTTTCTTTAATATCATAAAGCTTGACACCAAGGCTATTTTATATAACTAGGCTCAAAAGGATTAAAAATAAATCAAAGCGTAATATCTAGTTCAAGTTTACAAAGGCTTATCTAAGGAAGCCTTGACATTTAAAACATACAATTAATATATAGATGTACTATTTCATATTCTATTATGAGGCTCCATAGTGCCTCCGCAATTAGTATTGATCGTATTCAAGGCTGCATTCGACATAATACCTCATATAAACAGCTGTTACACTATCTATAGTGTTATCCATATCTACATTAAAGTAACTTCCTACTTACAATCTACTGGAGAGCTTCTATTTACGTCTCTTCAAGTATTATTATTAAATAATAAACCTTCGTAAACTATAAAGGAGGTGTTTGAAAATTTCGCATGATTTTCCAATACATTTCCCGACATAATGTAACAACGCGTGGGTTTACTTTGCATAAACATTTGACATTTATTGTTACTGTGACTGAGCTCTAGAACACAAACACACACATTTGCGTGCTGGATTATCTTAATTATAATCTTGAATGTAAACATTATGTTAATTAAATTTTATGAAGCTGGTATTGTTACATTGACTTACAAATAGTAACATTGGTGAATAAATCGATAAATAAAGTCATGAAAAACTTACATTGAATATGTTAGTTTTCAGTATTAAACTTAATTTTCCCGTACTACGATGAAATGAAATTAACTCGCGGAAATATGATTACGTGACATGCTATATACCAGCAGTCGAAACTTAATTATTAAAGCTACAAGCCAGTCACTTTGTACGGGCGGAAATTATACGAACCATAAATAGAGACATTTCATTTTGCCCTCGTATTTGCTAGAAATATTCATACATTTATCCGTACACGCTTTTTTTAAGCAAAGACCGAAAATGTAGGACATTTTTGCACGTGCCGATAGGTCAGCTCGTGGTTCAAAGTAAAAAAGTATGACCTCCGACAAAATGTCATAGCTTTTAAGTTATTGGGATTTTTTCAAAGTCAAAGCACGACAATATCCCACGTATCACAACTACGTGTTCTGACGTTTTTAATTTTTTTTTTTATGTATATCGCTCAAAGGTCTCGCTTTCGAAACAGAATTTTTCACTCTGCTACATCTTTATAAGTATAATAAATGGAATTATATTGAGCAGTCTTGACTTCCATAGATATAAATGTGAAATGAAATAAAAAAAATATTAAAGGTAAATATTTAAGTGAAATAAAGGAAGTAAAATAAGAAATGGTTATCCGATATTCGGCTACAAGCTTAAAAATTTGAGACAACAAGAATATACAAGACAAAGGCGTAGGTAGAACTTTTGTCTGAGTCTCAATTGAGGTGTGCAGTGAGAAATGACAGAAATACTACGAGTATGTACATCCTGTTGCAGTTATACATCCCGTTGAGTCATGCAGTTTCATTCAAGACCGTCTTTTACTCAAAACTATAAACTTTATTTTTATTTCAACTAACGTGAGCAATTTAAAAAAAACTTAATTTATATTACGTGTCTGCTATAAGTAGTGCCATTCCTAGCGATTGAGTTAATGTCTCGTTGACACCGAAAGATTTATATGAAATTTTCTTCTTTTTTCATAAATTCAGTCTTTCTAGTTTTACGTTTAGCATACAATATTATAATCAATACTAACAATGTATCTATTATTTACAGGTGCCAACAAAAGAGGGCCAAGCCATAAGCGCAGCGCACGGCGCTTCGTTCAGCGAAGCGAGCGTGGCCGACAACTCCGGCGACCTCTACCGCTGCGTCGACCGCTTACTCGCTGAAGTGCGCACCCCGCAGCGGACGCGAAAATTTTCAGTGACGAAAATGTTGGGGTCGTTAATAGGTAAATTTTTATTTATTTTTTCTATTCCTTAAAATCGGTAGCTTTAGTTTTCATTTAAAAAAATATCTTTTCTTTAAAAACAGTATCTGTACTACAAATACACAGTAGTTTCTCTTTTTTTTAACTGTAAAATTTTTATACATTTTCATAGTTTTAGTGCAACAAAACGCTTTAAATGGACTATGTATTTCGTAGCAATGGTATTCGAATACTATTGCGTACAATTATATATGTATATTAAATTCTTAATATTTGTTATTACAGGTGGGGCAACAAATAACAGTCAAACAACCCGCGGGTCGGTCGTAGCTTGCCCGCGGGTTCCGGCCCCGTCGCGGCCGCCGCTCGCCGCCGCCGCGCCCTGACCGACGCCGGAGCCGGCGCACCGAGCGCGCTGACGGCTCGCCGGTGCCGTGTGCCTAGTCTGCCTACCAGTACCTTCGAGATTCTCGTCACCACTGTCTACTATGTAACTCAATATTACAACTCTAAGGAAATGAGAAATAAAAGAAAGATATCTTATTTGATATGAGAAAACGGATCGGATATCTGAGAAAATATTTCGTTATGATTTGTGCCAAGATGCAAATTATATGTTACAGTGAACAGTGGTTAAAGACTTTGAGACTAAGTGTTGGTGCATTTTTAAGCTTTAAATGCCCGTTGCTTCGTTCTTTATAATTTTAAATGAATGTATATAGTAGCATAGTGAAATGCAAATGGAAATTTATAATAAGTTTTATCGTAACCTCGACAATAATCATGATATCTTGGAGTCATCGTGAAAAAGAGATACCTGATAAAGCTACGTGCCAAAAATCTTTAAGTGTACATACAAATATATTTGAAAGCAAAAAGCTAAAAAATATTATTTATGTTAGTATTCTGCGCTGAAACGAGTGCCTAAATTTTAAAACCAATAGATCAAATTGACTATATAAAATAAATAAAATGTGTAGACTATATATTATATAAAATAATAGCTATATATAAATAAATAGATAGCAAGATAAAAATTGTTATCGTATTAGCAAACGAATTTATATTATTTTATATACAAACTATCTTAAAACTCTATCTTTTTTTTGTAATGTACTAAAAAATTACTTTGGGCCTAATCGAGGATTGATGATTCGATAAAGATTTTATATTAATTAGATTAAAGATTGTCTATGGGAATAGTGTAATATTATAATAGGGGATATTCTTACACAACTTTTCTACTTTTACACAGTATTACTATTTATCTTATGTCTTTATAAATTAGGCTTAACATGTTTGTATTCGGTAAATTCTGGTAAAGTAAACAATTACATAAACAAATGTATTAGAACTCTCGCACATAACAAAAGGCTGCTTTTCTAGAAAGTCATATTCTATAAAGTAATATTATTCTCATTATAAACTTAATTTTGATACTCTTCAATATGTACCAATTTTATATGTCAACAATAGTAACAAATAGATATTAAATAGAATATTTAAGAGTACGATAATTCATTTTGCTCGTCTTTTAAGAATTGACATTCCGGTTGAGAGTATGATTTTGAAAAGTTTTCATTTGTGTGTGTGTGTGTGTGTGTGTGTGTAATTCAAAATTTTCTTCTTCATTTTATAATATTTGTATCCATTTAAAAGTTTTATAGATATACATTTCAATCAAAGTTAAATATATCAACTGTTGAATGATTTTTAACAAAGATTTATATATAAAATCAAAACTGACACAAATTAAAAATATTGAAATGTTATAAAATGATTACTGAAAAATGAAAACTGTGTTTAGAGTGACCAATGAAATGTTTAAAATAATCAAACCAAATAATTCTATAGAAAGTCTTCTAAGAATGTACTAAAAGAATAGTCAATGTCTAGTCATTAGGTATAGGCTGTGAAAAGACATAGGAAGGAATACGCATAATCAATACTTATGAAAAACGTATTTAATTTAAATGAGAAAATAGGTAAAATTCAGATTAGAATATCTTGATCGAAGATCTCTTTCTAGATATTATAATAATATGACAATCATAATAGATCCTGGGGTCGCCATTGCTTACTATTTTTTGTCATTTCGTCAAGCACTTATTATTATACTAAAATGAAATAGGAACTTTATAAGATGTAATATTTAAAAAGGCATAAGTAATAATGAAGTGAAGTAGGTTTGGCGGCTCTAAGCGTCTTGAAAAAGAAGATATCTACGTATTCACATGTGTAGTTAGACGTTCGATAAAATGCCAAAGAACCAAAATATTGAGTGTTATTGTTCATGGACATTCATAGCTGAATTATAAGTATGTTGGTTATTACATGTTTATTATAATTTGGTGTTTCGACGATATTAGATAGGAATGAAATACGGGGAGAAGTAGGTATATGTAATTGATAGAGAAGTAAGAAATCTGAACTGACTGGAATAAGTTGTAAATAAATTGTATGTTAAGAAATAAATGTTTAATAAATAACGCTTGGTTTTTATTTACACATTCATGGTTTTACACGTTTCTTAAATAAGAGGTTTTTCACGAAGAAAATTGTGTTTTCTTCGTGAAAAACCAACAACCTAATCAATAGTTGGTGTAGAAAATATTAATTGCTAATAAAATATAAATGAAAAACAATATTTGCTTTATAATAATGTACCTAACTAAAAATTATGAATATCCAAAGATTTTGAGTGTAGGTGTGTTCACTGATATCTAAACCGTAATTCGTATTAAGCAGTTAAAAAGAACAATCAAAATATAAATAATATTTTAGGAGATATCTGTGAAACTTGGTGTACATGATTAGATGATTAGATGCTATACATATCCAAAACCTGGGCATTTCGGGCAATATTATATACATACATAAAATAGAGTTAATTACCTCTTTTTTTTCGAAGTTGGTTAAAATTACCAGATAACGAGAAAATGTTACATTGTTTACAAACCTCACTTATGTTATAAATGGAAAAATGGGTTTGTTTGTTTGTACCGATTTCTGGCAATAATCACTGTACCGATTAGGTTAGTACCTACATAGTAGTATAGTACCTACTATGAAATTTTGCATATATATAAAGGTAAAAGTATGGATTAAATAAAATTATACTTTTTATCCCCTAAAATGTGACACTTTCCCGGGGGAACAACATTTACTCATCCAGAGTGAAAAACGACATCAACTCGGGCGTGGTGGGGAAAAAATACTCAATTATTTCAATAAAAACGAAAGGTAAACCATAGGCATATAACAGTTTAAGTATTAAATAACAGAGCTAACACAAATTATTGCTAGTTTGACCGCGACCCATTGAAAAGAGTGCGATAGTAAAAAACGTTGCGTAAACTATAAGAAACTATGCAAACAGATTTACAGCTTATAGTTACAAATCGACGATATCTTTCAAAACAAGACCGAGATTTTCCTGAATATTCAGAGCTCGGGATATTCCAGTAATAACAGTCGTGTTGTTCCAATGATTTAATACTGGAAGCTCGTTTGCGTTTAACCCACTTGCAAAACTGCGGAATAAATTGGGTATATCAAAATAAGATGCTGTGTGCATGAATCTGTCAGAGATATGCCAATAACACGTACAACTAAATCATTGTTTTATTATTTCGATTTTTTTATCGATGTGTGTGAGATTTTCCTTGTTTGTATTGTAAATGTATATTATTTTAGTCTACTTTTTGTTCAAACTGTTATATTTACT
This sequence comes from Junonia grisea, assembly GCA_018235645.1. Classification (NCBI taxonomy): domain Eukaryota; kingdom Metazoa; phylum Arthropoda; class Insecta; order Lepidoptera; family Nymphalidae; genus Junonia; species Junonia grisea. The sequence goes on along the minus strand of DVXP01001892.1, from coordinate 8,203 downwards.
TTTTTGGGTAAAATTACAATTAAAGAATCTTTTACTATATGAGAGTAATCCAAATTATAAGTATTTTTTTGTTTATCTGTTTTTTTGTTCTAATTAATCTCCGAATCGTTTTAACGGAACTTCCAATAGTAGCACAATGAGAAAAATAGAGCACTTTTATATTAGAAATTAGTTTTAGGGTTCCGCAAAACAAATAGTAAATTCCATTAAATAGTGAAATACAGCTAATAAACAAAAAAATATAAATATATGTACATAATAATTATTTTAAAAGAATAATGTTTTCCATTGTTACTATTATACTGTATTTTAATAAAATACAGCGTTACATTGAAATAATTACTTTAATTTGAAATTGTAAGTAATACGCCAAAACATAAGAATATTTAACTTTCCATATTTTATTAGATATAGCAATAAAATTGCTGTAAATTTTGCGTAAAAAAAAATAGGGAGCATGGAGTGGTGCAAGCATCATAGCCGTGATTATGTTATAACAATAGCCGCACCGCACCGATGCCGCGGGTCGTGCACGCGCTCAAATAAATCACATTCGCATCTCGAACAATGCGAGATCAGAGGGGTGCGCACCCCAGCTGCGTGCCCCGATCGATCCGTGGACCGCTCCAACTTCTCGCTGCTAAGCTTCACTGTCTGTCAACTCCGTTCCAAATTCAAACGTCCGTCAACAACAAATTAAAAAAATATGTTTTAATTACAAACGGCCAGTACATCTAGATTTGTGTGTAGTGTTATGTTAATGTATTAGTAGTTATCGTGATGGAGGGGCGGAGGACTTGGGATGGAGTGCCGCTGGGCGAGTCGCACTCTCCTCCACAGTCGGTGCCGGGGCGACGGACGCCGTTGGGTGCCGTCGGCCTCGGCGGCTTCTACATGCAAGGAGGCCAGCCTCCGCCTCAGCAGCACTGCTATCCCACGGATGAGAACCAGCCGGAACCGGGGACGAGCTATGCACAAAGGTCAGTTGAATCACTTTTAAGCAGGCCACTTTAGAAATATGTAATTATTTAAGTAAATAAACATTTAATAAAAATAGTAGAGAAATATAAATAATATATATGTATATACGACCATACATACGAGTACATAATATATGGAGCTTTTAGAATGAAATATTCTAAAAGCTCCATATATTACTCCAATTAGAATGAAATATTCCTGAGAAAATAGGCATATTAATATAAAGCTTAAATATATTTACAATGGAAAAGTTGCATTAATTTTTTTCATCAAAATAATAAGCAATCAGATATTCTACAAAACAAGATAACAATACCATTTATACGATTTATTTCTACGTTCGTTATATTCCTCAATAATTGTTATCGGACCCAGAAACCCGTCTATTGTTGGAGCGTATAGTCGAACAGTCTAGCACTTGTTACGCTTCGGTACATTGTAAGCCCCGGCCTGATTCTCGCGAGGGTTGAATGTTGAGCGTACCGGTTTACTTACAAACGTAAAAACAACTAACAAAACATCACAAATACATATAAAATAATTTTAAAAAAATCTTACTTACTGTTCTTCATGATATTATCTAACTATTTAGAAACTTTTAAAAACAACAGGGTTATCAAATGTACGCAACCTTTCGTATAAAGTAACTCTATTAATAAACATACAATAATTGAATACTTTATGTGGTTTTCAGGCCCATTGGCGAAGGTAAATCTAAACAGAAGATAAGACAAGGAAAAAATGTGAGACTGAACATCAACGCACGCGAGCGCAGAAGAATGCATGATTTAGTACGTGCTCTTTTAATTTTACTATTAGACATAGACAATAATATTAGATGTTTTGTAACTTTATCTCAGATGAGATAGATCTACAAATGATTTATATGAGATAATATGCGGCTTTAAATTTTATTTCATCTAATTTATAAAAATAACTCATTATTTTTAATTAAGTTATTGATAAATTAAAATTAATCATATTTTTTTTTGGCAAGAGTAATTTTATTGCTACAAGTATAAATGGTCTAGCAAATACAATCATTTACTTAATGCTGTCTGCAGCGTCTTCTTGATTAATGGATATTATATAAAAATTTATATCTTTATTTTGTTTACCTACAGAATGATGCGCTTGACGAATTGCGTAGCGTCATCCCCTATGCCCACTCGCCGTCAGTCCGGAAGCTGTCGAAAATAGCCACGTTGCTCCTTGCCAAAAACTACATCCTCATGCAGGCCAGCGCGCTAGAAGAATTACGCAGGTATGGCCATTAACAATATGCAATAATTTTTAGCATTGACCTGGCGAACTTCACATCGCTTAACAGTCGATTATTTATTTTTATATTTTTTTTTTATATGAATAGTAATAAAAATTTAGTAATTTGTTTCTACATTAGAACGATCATCATACTTCATGAAAATTCAGAAAAACAATTAACGAAATCGGTTTAGCTGTTGCTGGGCCCGCTGATGTAATTGTGTTTTAAAAAGATTTTAATAAACATATACCTACTGACTATACCGCGACAAAACGTTGCTATGTTGTTAATTTTATTCCTAGTGAAATTTTTCAGCTGAAGAATGTGCCATATTTCAAGTCTCTATGTATTGCGGATTCAGAAAGCTCGTGAAATCTCTAACAACTACTAGAGCAATAATGACAAATGGAAACATATTACATAACAAACATTTCATTTATCAATAAAAATAATTACAAATTGAGAAAGTCAATTACCTAATTCTAGATTGTAAAAAAAACTATATAGCGTATAAAAATATATTATTACGATTTTTAAGAAATTAAAATTTAAAAATTTCTTTTTCAGGTTAGTAGCCTACCTCCAAGGCACAGCAACAGCTGCTGGGATAGTTCCACCACCAGGGTTCGACCTGGCCAGCCTCCCTGCTGCTGCGAAGCTCCTGCAGCCCCCGGCCACTGGTCCTCCCGCCCTACCGGACCCGCCATCTTGAGACCCAGCTGTCAAATGTGAACCATAGACTAATTCTCGCTAGTTATAAATTAATAATTATATAAAATTCTAATTTTAATATAATATAGTCCCTAGTTTTTGGAATTGCGGTGCTGTCACTTCGCAGTCGCTACCTATTGTTTAATGTCGTCGCTTTATTTAACTGACAAAAATTTTGACATGGTATCGTAAAAAGAATTTAATGATACTTAAAAAAAAATTACTTTTTACGACACCTCGACAATCAGTTTTATCCGTAACGTAGGTATCCATTACGTGCATTTTCATATGACGCATGACGCTGGCGATTTTCATAAGGCTATAAAAATATTAAAATGTCGCCCGCGCATTACATGCATACATCCATAATTTCGAAAAAACATGGCTCTTCTTCTGAAGCAGTCGGGTAAAAAGCTAAACAAGATTTAGCTTTTTCGCTACAATTTTAAATACATGGCGCAAAGTTAAATAATAACACAAAAGCTGCGTTAGAAAATGGGGAATGTTTTCCAAACGTAAATGCATGCGAAGGTACGTACGTACGAAAGTAAGGTACCTACTCGGTGTTATAAATAGTAAAACTTTTGTTAAATTTAGTTAAATTCCCATTACGTAACTCAATTTGACAACATAGCATAGCATGTGACAGTGCTGTGATCGTAGAAATCTAAGCTAAGCTAATAATATAAGTAATGACTTGTAGTCGAAAAGGTTGACATCTCTACACTAAAGACGTTTTAAGATAATGGCATCGATAAGAAATCTTGTTATATTAGCTAGGATTGTGGTTTGGATGTATGTATAAATATCTGGATTTAGTTTTTGTTGAAATTATCAATACATATTTAACCAAAACAATATTGGTCATATAAAAATTAATAATTTGTCTGATAAGTATAAAATGTGTCCGAAATTATATGAGTGGTTTAACGTGCATCATCACTGACTGGCAGGTGTGGTATTTTATTTTAAATATTCAGTTACATAGGCTTTGTGAAAAATACTGCTCTATACTGGAGTATCAGTATACAAAACTCGGTTAAGCTTGTAAGATCGTAACTGTATAAAACTATTTGCTCTTATAAAAGTAGTGTATTAAATATAATATTAGAAGTGTGCTATGCGACATAGAAGTCTGTAATTTTAATGTAAGTTCTAAGTACTGGCTGAACGCCACATATACTCGTACTATAATGCTCATTATTTGTTTTATGTTGGTTCAAAGATAGAATATTTAGGATTAAGTAATTACTCTAGCTTGCAAGATGATCCTTATCTCCTAAAACTTGTAATCATGTGCCACCTATTCATTTATATTAGAACTCATACATATTCTTTCCTGACATCGTCAGAATATACAATTTAGCTCTGGTTTGAAATAAAATTTATGTTTTATTTTGGTATAGTCTATTACGCAAAACGATGATGCTTTAGCTTCTGGGTGACGTAAGGAAGTTCAATCTAATCTGATAGAAAATGGTGTAGATTTCTTGAAATTACAACATCAAACGAACTTATTGTGACATGTTTTGTCAGCTACGCAGTGCTCTATGCACATGAAACTAGTACTATCCGTATACTAATTGGAGTTGCTGTTAAAACATCTAAAACTTTTTTGTACTAATAACAACTTAAAATCGAGTCATACAATATTTAACGAGATTTGGTCCCTCAGTTCTAAAAGTAAAGACTCCATCTTGCAAGCTGTAAAATAATATTATTCTTCTTATTCGCCCTCTTTAAAGGAAGGGGGGACTGTGAATGCATGTGCCAAATAATTAAGACAGTATTATGATTACATGATAATGTAAATTAATGACTAATATAAGTTAATGTAATAAATTATTACAGAATTACTACATGAATATATATAATATTCAAGTAGTAATTCTGTAACACTTTATATTGTAAGTGGCATGTATATTACCTTTATAGTAAGGTGAATTTATGATACAAACCAGGTATGAAAAAATTTTTTTTGTTAAACTGTATGTGTGTGTGCAACTTGTAGGTAATTGATTTTTAAACTCTAAATATTGTCTTTCAGAAATCTATGATTATATTCAACGCGTGATTTTCTACGAATATATAAGTGTCATATTTTCGGAAGTCGATACTAATCAATTATTATATTATAATTAACAATAAATGTAAAAGTTAATCAAATAAAACTCGACTATGAAATACCTGCATTGGACTAAACAGTATAAAAAACTGATAATTCACACAAGATTAATATTGTACCTAGTTTATTCGTTTGTGGTGTTTAGTTGTGAGGCGCGTAACGTTCGTTGTATTATTTTAATTTTTCGAATAGAATTGCAAAATTGTAATTTGTAAGATTATGATGCTTTCGGGCACTTATGCGTACTCATGACAATATTGTTCTGAGAATATAGCCTCAATTCTTCGTAGCTTTCTCAAAGATTATAATTTTTTATCTGTACATTCTATACTACGTATAATATAGTTGCTCATATGTTAAGATATATTTAATTGAATCCTAAGATTTCTCTTAAGAAACGATTTCTTTCAAAAAGCAAACGTATTTAAAATTTATCAAAATGTTATACATTTTTGATTGACTCTGAGTCATGTCTGTCCTTCCGTGTCATATATTCTCATATTATTATTTTCCAACAATTTCTATTATATAAATTTTAGATATAACTAGATGTAGATAGATTATATATTATAATTTACAATTTTTATAAACCAAAGTAAAATGTGATTTTTATTAGCAATAAACCTTATTAAATATAGGCATTAATTTATGCAATTATTTATAGTGAATTGTACCTAAAATAAAAGTATAAGAGATAGACAATATGTATTTTATTAAAAGATAGACCGAACTTCTTTCATCATCATATCTAACTTTCCTTTACTTACTTTTTCGTTAAAAAGTTATATAAGAATAATGGATTAGAGAATTAGAGATTTAAAAGCATAATACAGAGATAGGGAAGATATAGGGGGCTTAGCCTTTCGCCTATCTCATTCAATACTTTTTCTGTTTCTCTTTCATGATTTTTTCTATGGTCTGTAAGTTTCCTGCTAGCCGGTGTATGAGCTGCATTTAGTGCGCTACAAATGGACTCTCAGACATTAATAGCAACATTGCAACCAAATTGTAAATATTGTAGAGCAATTATTTGGTTTAACAGAATACATAAAGGTGTTGCAAAAACGAGCAAAGCGTTCGTGTCGTGTCATGTTGGCTTAAATAGAATCATCTCCATATCCTCCCGTACCTAGGTGTCATAGGAAGCGACTAAGAGAAATACCAAGACACGGGCTGCAACAAGCTTCTTTGAACATAACGAAAACCGATTGTGGTCGCCAAACCGTCTGCCAAGCCCATGGTAAATCCCCAATGGATACAGCGCAAGCGTTACCTCTAGCTCCTCTATGTAGAATGATTTTTAAATTTTTCTTAGGAATATTTATGCAAAAAGATTAATTAGATTCAAATACACAACGGAAAATACCAGAAAGATCATATTATTCGACACCCTAAACAATATGATTTATTTTTAAAATTCCCATAATCGGGTTAAAATTATTTTTATTATTTTTAGCTAATCCTCTTCGTATACCTGTAAGGTGCCTATCAGAAGATTTATTGTGTTTATGAGCGCCTCGGTACTTCCCGTTCCTTGCCTCCAAGATAACATTGTGAAGTCTACAGTTTACAATAAAAGCGGTAGTAACACTAAATGTTAGAGGATTATTATTTCAAAAAATAAGAATAAAAACCTACTCATTTTTTATAAAAGTTGTAAATGAATTATAAAAATAACTAAACGTGGTAGTTTTCGAATTAATTGTCTGAAAATGATGAGGACATAATATTATCTGAGACATTTTACGATACCAAAAATAATGTAAAAAAGAAAGTAAGTTCTTAGTACCTATTTAGCTTTTCCATTTTGGGCAAGTAGGTATATTCTTACACATTAACTAATATAAGAATATATATGGCTCCATCTACTGTAAAAGCTCCCAATTTAGAAAAGCTTGTGTATAACCTCCTGATAATATTAGAACTAAACTGATTTTCACATTTCTAACCTAGAAAACAAAATAGTTTTCAAAGCTGACGGTAGATGGCGCTCTAATTATAACTAAAGAAGGCCACACCCAGGGGCATATACATTTTAATATAAGGCCTTAGCACGGAAATATATCCATAGCTATATCTTATTATACTAAGATATAGCTTATTCAATATTAAGTGGGCCACCATCGTTATGAGAAATAAATAATTAAAAGGAAAATATCTTTCAGCTTGAAACGAAACTACATTACCTGGAAATAATAATAGAAAAATTAATTCATAAATATATTATTATTAACTTATATTATTATTATTATATACAGTGTCTGTTATATTTCAATGTAGAGATTTTATTTGTTTTAAAAATAAATGAAAATAATATGTTTAATTGATTATGTTTATATAATTGTATCTACTAAACTACTATCTTCAAATACAAGAGTCACTAAATTACTACCTACTGTTTAGGACACTCATTCGTGCTATTTTCACATTATAGATAACGAACTTATGTACTTATATCTTGTTTTCAATTGACACCATGACCTTTATATACTGGGCCATGACTTTTAACCTATGCAACGTAAATTTAGGAAAAATAAGACACGGGTGAACGAAATTATTTTTCATTTTCAAGTTGTTATTTATAAATATGATTAGGAGTTATTAATAATAATATCGTGTACGTCTTAAATTTTATTCTCATTAAATATGCTATTGATGATTTCACATGATTTTAAATGCTGAGGAAAATGTTGAGAAATATTTTTGTCGACAAACGTACGCTCTACAAATACAGCATGAATAGTCGAGATATTTGTAACTCATAGGTATTTGAATGTATCAAGCAAAATTTATAATAAAAAAATTAAATTAACTCAGAAATATTTAAATTAGTATGAATGTAAAATTGTAGGTATAGATAAATTGAACCAACTTGAAATGTCTGAACATGAGTCGAATTAGAATTTGCCCATGTCTGTCACAGTACTTTCGACACTGAATGATAGCTAACTTTTTGGTTCTGCGCTGCGCAATACACATAGTTCAGATCTTTCAAGTTGTATGAATCTGAATATACATACAAACCTCTTATAATTTCTTTATCTTATACACTGGACAGCAAATAAATCGAACCATGCGCTACATTGGAACTCTAATTCGATTTTCTCAAAAACTATAAAAGT
>DVXP01001891.1:0-13837 GCA_018235645.1 Junonia grisea | reverse complement strand
CAGTACAGAGGCGAATAAATGACAATAGTTTAAAGAAAGAAAAATTACACTGGGTCAAAAAAAAATGTCTTAAAAATGACGCATCTTATGAAAGCAGGTAAGGTAAAAAAAATAAAAACCTCAATATTTACCAAAAGCTAGTCTTGTGTATTCAAATTGAGATTGAAATTATTGTAATTTTTGAATCTCTTTTTTTAAAACCAATTTTTTTTTTACCCGAGAGTTTACCGTAGCAATTTAGATAGAAAGAAACTAAGAAAGGTGCAAATATTATCTTCAAAGTTTTATATTATCAAACTATTTCTCATTTATACTACTATTTATTTGGTGGTACTGTCCTCGTTTGAAATATTCGTTCAATTGAACTTTCAAAGTATCCAAATAGCCAAGTCAAATAAGTGTACTCACAAAATTTCATCTAAATCCTTTAGGAGTTACGTGACAAAAATCCATATAGAAAACTCTTGAAATAAAACTGATTTTAGCGGTCGTGGTCAGTCTACCAATGACCACGAACGCTGTAAAGTGCTCGAAACGTCGGGATTATAAAAATAATTAATATACGTACGCGAATTAAATCTGATTAAAATAGTTTTATTAGTGTAGTTAACAGTCGCGAATTTTTTTTTTATTCAATCTATTTATAAAACATAGTTAAAAAAACAGAGACAATGTAATATCAACATTGCAATAAATAACTAGAATAACATTCGGAAGTTAGAAGTACAGTTAATAACAAGGAGAAACACTAGTCGAAGTATATCCGCCCTCGAAACCGGAACCACCCTCTCAAATAGCAACCACTACTCCTAAATATGAAAAAAAAGCCTAGTCGAGCAACCGAACGAAACTAAACTCGGACGATCGTGGACAAAATCAGTCTGCGCGGAGCGTTCGTATGGGGAGGTTGTGTTACGTGTTCTCCCGATTACAGCTACTTACGATCGCGTCTACAACGTCGAAATATATAACTTACCAAATTGACTTTATAAACAAATAATTATCTACCTCATTATAAGTGACATTAATAAGGTGTTGTGAATAAAAAATAGTAATTTAAAGAATAGTTTTTTAGTGACATCAGATTTTTATCAAACATACGTGATGGGTAAGTTTAAAAATTAATAATATGATTTTGACAGCTGTTTGGTTATAAAAAATATAATAATATTATGACAAGTTTAGTAATGATTTTACTTAATATATTTATTATTATATAAAATTGCATTATTTTATTGCATATTTTCATTATTTTTGTAACCAATATAATGTTAGAGATATCGAAACTAATCTACAACAATGACATTAAGCCTTAAAAAAAGAGTTATAATTATTAAGTAAATTATGAATTTACATATAATTTTATTCTTATAAAAAGCATTGCTGGGGTGGTAGATTGACTCGATCATTTATTATTTAAAGAAATCTGATCTAAAAATAGAATAAAAAATCGATTTTGTAATTAACGTCTAACAACGAACGATATATTCGATTTATCGAAAAATAATAATGTGGATGGGGGTAAAGCAGTTAGTTTATGGACATACCATTCTATATCAAGTTTATTAAACTAAAACAATTATATTGGTAAGATAAAGAATTAAAGAATTTAGAAACAAACTTCTAGGATTACCGTATAATATTACAACACTTATTTTTATACCTACTTGTGAAACGATATTCTTTTCTTACATTCAAATATTTATTACATTTGTCTAATGTCATTAAAATTGCAATTATTCAAAACTATTATTATTATGCTCCAAAATTTGAATTTCTACTAATCGATTAATAAGATTTTTTAAAACTAATTTATGCAATGGAGGTTTGCTTAAAATCACGAGCGCATTCAATTTAATTTATGCTCTATTTATTAAACTTTGTTTTATCGGTTAAGATAAATTAATAAAATATAATATAACAGTTAAAATATTATATTTATTGTCAAGTCATACTAACCAATACCATATAAACACTTAATACCTAATGTTAACCTTACCTAATGATAACGAAACAAATAAAAATATTAAAGTTACCTATAACGTAAAGAATACTTGCATGCTGTGTTTTTCGCAACGAATTAAGTAAGACTGCTCAATATGTACGCTGTTTTCTACTTTGAACTACATACAAGGTCTGAAGTAAAATTAGCAACACGAAATCAATATCGAGTAGCCGAAGTAGTAGGTAGGTTCATTCGACACAATTTATGCAGATAAATTATCTATACACACAATTTTTACTAAAATAATAATTTTAGATAGATTTTTCAATACCAATAAAATTCAAAAAAAAAAGACTTCATTTAAATATAATAAAAAGTGATGCAATAACTCTTTGTAAACGCCGGAACTAGCAGAGACATGTCGCAACAAGCTTAACGGAACATAAGAAGTATCAAACAAAACGCCATTTATATTAAGAACACGTTGAAGAACTATTTTTGACATTTATTATTCTAATAGTTTATAATATTTATAGTTAAATTCTGCAATTCATTAACTTCTCGCTTGCTAAATGTATGAGGTACTTTCACAGTATCGTAATAATGCAAAGAGACTTGAAGAGATTAAAACATAATAGTGCGGAGGTGGGCGCGTGGGAACGCTCCCAGCGTTCACGTGCCCAGCACATCAGTTCAGCACACTAAATCTACCATTAATATGCTAGATTTAGATAAACTTCTCGTTAAAATTTACAGTTAAAGAAGTCATTAACTTCTAGCGAAACGCCGTAAGCTGTGACTTTAAAATAATTATAACAAAAAAGGCCAAAGGTTATTTATTAAACTGAACTTTGATTGCAATTAATTATTCTATCTATTATACATATATCTTTAACTTTAGATTCCTGCTAAGGGGTAGATCTATCGGCACAAATATATGCCTCTACTATTGGCTCGGTTGTTATCACAAACATTATCCTTATTCTCTTTTTTAGGCCCCTCTCACTTCAAGGTTTATCCCTGACAAAACCTATCCTTTAACAAAATTTGACCTGGATCAAGCCAAAACTCTAAAAATTTACTGTAATACTGATACTGACGGTAATGGACTCATGGTATAATTATAGGGTTCCTTCCGACGCAATCAAAAAACCCTAAATTTAAATTAAAATTTTAAAAAATGCTTCGAGTGTTTAAAAATGTAATTATATTTAAAGCAAGTAAAATAAACTCGCAACATTATGTACCGACCTACCTATTTATCTTTTAGCAAAATGTTTTCATTTAAATGCTAGTTTGTGGTATGAATAAATAAATGATCTCAATATTTTTAAGAAAAACATTTTCGGATAATAAATTCGATTAGAACGAATATGCATTATAAATAATCTCTACTAAAAAAACTTTACATTTATTTATCAACCATGCCTTAATCGGATGTGGTACCGTAAGTAGGACTGTTATTATATCCGACTTCCATCTCTATTGAATAGTTTAAAATAACTTAAAATAATCGATACGGCCTGACTATTTGATTGATATTTGTAAGTCGTAATGATGAATAATAATGTGGGTTATTGAAATGTGTAGTTCGTCGCGTAGGCTCGGTCGTTTGAAGAGACGGCAATAGTGCCTAGTTAGTGGTTCCGGATACGAATCGGACGTGTCGGATGTCGGCGTGAGTCACGCGGCGCCCACGCTGGATCCAGTGCGCCCACTGGCGCCCAGCCCGCGCAAAACTCGCGGTATATCGATTTATTGTTCTATGATAAAATCGATTTATTTTGACTTAATTGACCACTTTCGAATCAGTGTGATATTTTCATAAGTTTAATCGGTAAAATAATACTTCTCGGTACCCACCTACTATTTTCTATAAAAAGGAACTGATTTCGCGTACTGTTATAAAACTCTTATTGTTAGTGTTAGAATTTATACTCAAGTAATACTGTATCTGTACCCACTTATTTTTCTTTCATATAAATAAGAATAGCGTGCTCATTAGAATGTCTCGATAGCAAAAAGAAAACTCGCATATCTATCACGTCACTGTTTTCGAAAATTAAATATAGTTTACATATGCCCCGTTGCCGCGACAGATATAGCCGGCGTCTGCGGCGCGTCTAGGCTATTTAGGTTTTGGCATTGGGCATTTGCAGTGTCGTGGGAAACTGAGTTGAACGACTGCGGAGACAATGCGGTGGCCTGCGATGGATTGCGGACTCGCGGCTCGAGACCAGTCGTTCACCGGCGCACCGACCGCGCCGCCCACCTGCGACCTGCTCTTTACCACTGCCCCATAACTATGCGAACTCACTCATGAACGAATTATGGCACTTTTTAACTGGAACTTGCTAGCGTGTTTTAATAATACATAGGTAGTGGTTGCTTTTACTAGCACTTACGTTTTTATTACTTAGTAGTTACCTACATATAAATATGTCATGAAACAGGTGACACATTTTGAATGGTAATTAGAAGCAAATGTGTTAAAAGATGATGAAAATGAAAAGAAGAAAGAGGATATGAGATCAAAAAGGTTGTTAAATATTTCGAGCATACATTCAGATTTAAAACTTACATTTAGACTTATTGGTCTGACCTCAAAAGCAGCTAAAAAAGTTACTAATGTGTGTTATCGATGTCGATGCTGTCTCGAGGGTGGCGGTCGATAACTCGATAGGCCTGGACGAGTGCCAGCCGCCGCCGCCGGCCCGCGAGCCTCGGCGCGACATTAATCCACCCTCGTAAAGCTTAAGTGCCGACTCACATACTATTTGTCACGCCGAAATAATACGTTTATTAATAACCCCATTCCAAATATAATAGTAAATAAATGCATATTACACTTGTATATGCCAAAAGCTCTAGGTACAACTTTCAACAAAAATAGGAATAGTACGATAAAGAGTACGTATAAAATTTGAACAAACGCATAGGCAAATAAAATTAATTTAATATTTTCAATTATAGGTATATCTATAAAATTTAATCACATTATTAAATTAATATAATATAAACTACCATCACTGGTCGTGGTCGCAGCGCTTTGTGAAATCCGCAGTTTACATAAACTCTTAAATGGTACATCACTCTTCACGGAGTTAAAGCCTTTAACTACGTGAATGCTTACCTAAAATCAAAATAAATAAAAAATCATAAATCTATTGAACATAAAATAATTCTCTCATATTTGAATTGCTACTTGGATTTTATGGAGTATATGATTTATTTTATTATATTAAACTTATGTGTAAAAAGCTTTGTACAGTGAAATAACACAGACATTTTCCTACGCGGTTCAAAATATTTTCTCCTATTATCGATTTCAACGCTGACGGAGCCGCTATTATTAAACATTAGTTTTAGAGTGTACTTAAATTAACTTTCAATGAAAATATTAGTTTATATAAATAATTCTTATAATAAGTAGGTAGCAAATAATCCTTAAACCGCCTAAATATAACTTTGAATAGGAATCAAAATATATTTTATTTTATGTTTGTAATTCAATAAAAACTGCAACTTTTATTAATAAACAACAATAAAAACATTTTATGTATAGTACCGTACGTACTTTACTAGTGTGACGTAGAAATGTATTTATTTATTTATTTACCTCTTATAATCTTTCTTGAAAATACATTCATACAATAGTGGTTAATAATAAGTTATTCATTCAGCAATAGCTTACGTTAACCCACATTTTAATAAGGAAATATAACCTAAAGAATTGATGCAGTTTTAATATAATAAAAAAAAATTAAATATTTAGGCATAATTATAATAAATTTTTCGTATATTTATTTCCGTCACTAAGTCTGAGAACTATCTGCATTTTTTTATTCATTTTAATATTGTTAAGTAAAGGTATAAAATGTAATCGCGATGTATTTTTTCAGATGAGCGGCAAGCGCACGCGAAGCTATAGATGCGCGGTACACCAGAGAGATAGAGAAGTCAGTTCCGAAAACGACTTCCATCTTCTACTAGAAGATCCTACACTATTTGCAAGGTAAATATCTGAATATGTGATACAATAAAATATTTATTATACTCTATGGATATAATTCATACAAGACAGCCACTAAACCACAACACCAAAAAGTTCCAATGCATTTACCTAATCCAAAGTGCCGTGACTCTCATTGACGTCAATTTAAAACCCATAACAATGTTGGATACATAAAATTTCCAGTGCAATGTGAAATAATAAACACAATAATAAATTAATTAAACTAACTAAATTATTAGTGTCTAATGTTTCGGTAAAAATAAACTCGTGTTTCGATTGACGTTGCTATAAAATTTTATGTCGATTTATCATGTCAACCTGACGTATAGTGTGCTTTCTTGTAATAAAACGGTGAATAAATTGCTACACCGTTAATAAACCCTATACTAAAGTAAATGTAAGAATTTATACCATATTGCAACCCATTTAGATGTTTAATGTTTTAATGTAATCACCTTTCGCTGTGAAAATCAGATAGATTTAACTGCGACTCGATGATGCGAAAAAACGTTTATGTAATTATTTCTTTTGGAATATAGAGATAAAATAACTTTCGTGTCCTTCAATTTATTAATCATTTTAATTTATTTTAGGATGGTGCACCTCGTAGCTATGGAGGTGCTCCCGGAGGAGCGGGACCGCAAATACTACCAAGAGCGGTACACGTGCTGCCCGCCGCCCTTCTTCATCATCTGCGTGACGTTACTAGAGGTAAACTACATTGTAATCTTACGCCTCTCAATATCGGCCGTTACTTCAAAATAAAACTGGCCATAAATTTCAATTATGCACAGTTGCTATGATTATGAATTATTCGCCGTTAGGGGAACTAGAAAATCGGTGCATCACTTTCTACGCGAACACCGCCGTTCGATCCCCGCTCCAGTTACCTCGGTTAATTAAAAAGTGTAATTGCGGATTTCACATCCGTGCAAACAAGCGGTTTACGTGAATCATAACAGTTGGGCGAACTGTTCACGCCGCGTGCGGGCCGCGGACACTCGTCACACATTGATTCATTCCGAACGCACGATTTCTGCAAGGTGCACTCCGCTGATGATAACTCACGTAGCTCGCACTAACGGGTTTTCCTTTATGAATAACGATTCATTTACGATCATCCCTAAATATTAATATTTAAAATTGTATATTTTTTTAATCTTTCATGAGTGTTAGGTGCACTAGATGTCGAGAAACATAGACAGTTATTTGCTTCCTATATTTTACACACTTTATTCTCCGGCCTATCCGTCATTACACGCATCCGTGAAAATCAGATAAACTATTCATCACCGTTAGGCACTTTCATCTGATGAATTGTAGAAAGAGTAGAAATTTTTCTAGAATGCTTTTTGCGTGTTGGACGCGTATTTCTCGTAAAGTTAATTACAATTTTATTGCGAAAGAGAATATAGGTACCTACTCATACGTTCGTGTTTTATGAAGCAACCATTTTAGCAGTTTTTGGTACAATTTTTTCCTTAAGTGTAGAATAAAGTAAAGAGACTTTGAGAAAACGTAATTCTTACATAAATAGTGATATTTGGTCATATAAATATAATTTTTTTAAGTTCAAATTCTTCTACTTTTTACTTTTTATTAATTAATTATAATGTATTCGATCTCGATTTTAGTTAATCGTTAATCGAGTTTGACATATTGTACCCAGGCCATGCGGCTGCGAGAGCAAGAAGAGAAGCGCCTATCTAACAATTTTAACAAAATTGAGTTACAATTACAAAATTGTTATTTTCGACATCTCAAGTAACTTCTCTTTGCGCGTAAAACAGATGAATAGAGATGCTTTATGATATGGGAGCGAAAAAACTTTTATTCATCTTCTTGAAAACATTTGAGAGCAAGTACCTACAGTTTGAAATTTGAATACCACAAAATGTCAATTTTACAAAGGCTTTTATTACTCTCGCAGCCTCAAATATGTATGTACCTATGCATTTATAGATACCTATAAATGTGTATAGTATGCGTGTGGTGTTGGCTTAACACTAATCGTTGATCTCAACAGTTGGGCGTGTTCGCGTGGTACGCGTGGGGCGCGGGCGGCGTGGCGGCGGCGGCGGGGCCCGTGCCGGTGGACTCGCCACTGGTCTATCGCCCCGACCGCCGCCGCGAGCTGTGGCGCTTCCTCACCTACAGCGTGGTCCATGCTGGCTGGCTGCACCTCGCGTTCAACCTCCTCGTACAATTGGCGGTAAGTCCACGATAGGAAGTAATGAAGTGAAATGGACAGGGAAAGAACGAATAATGTTCAAACAAATTGATTTGGAGAAAAACGCAGTTGTTGTGCAAGTTTCACTTCTTCTGACTTAATTTTTATGAAATTCGTAAACTTTTATAGTAAACAATTTTTGTTATGATTTCTGATTTTTAATAAAATCTAGTTTATAGAAATGAAAGTATAATAAGAGTAAATACAATATATAGTTCGATTCAAGAAACTTGAATGATCTGAACTATGCGCATTGCGCTGCGCAGAACTAAAAATTAGGTATCAATACCAATCAGAGTGAAGATTACTTCGACGAACATGCGCAAATTCTAATTTGACTCGTGTTCAGACATTTCAAGTTGGTTCAATTTACCTATACTTATCTTATAAAATAAAATCAAAATTGTGACACTGCTTGTTCCTTCTATGTACCTTAAAAAAAATAGTCGAAAAGTCGAAAATTAAGACTACATAAATCATCATCAAATAAAGGACTCATAAATACGCATTTAAATAAAACCTGTATGTCCTAAAGTGAACACCGAGTAGTAATATTTATTGTCCACAGGTGGGTCTCCCGCTGGAGATGGTGCACGGCGCGCTGCGCTGCGGCGCGGTGTACCTGGCGGGCGTGCTGGGCGGCTCGCTGGCCGCGTCCGTGCTGGACCCGGACGTGTGCCTCGCCGGCGCGTCCGGCGGCGTCTACGCTCTACTGGCGGCCCACCTCGCTAACGCGCTGCTCAACTTCCACGCGATGAGATATGGCGCGGTGCGACTGGTGGCCGCGTTAGCTGTTGCTTCATGTGATGTCGGGTTCGCGGTCCATGCCAGATACACTAAGGTGAGACTAACTTCTGATACATAAATTCACATTTTAACAGTCCCAGTAAGATCAATCGATCTTGTAACGGGGGTTCGGAAACACCCAGTTCATATCAGACATTTATATGCCCAATACGTGGTTGTCATGAGCTGGGATCGAACCCGATACCATTAACTTTTCAACTGTCAGTCAATTCAGTGATTGTTAACCACTAAGTTTTTGTCTTTTATTTGTAAGTTTAAACTTATGGAAAAGGAACACGTTTAGATGTAGAATTTTCGAGATTTTTAATTACAAAAGTTTTACGTTTAATGCTTATTTTTAACTATCAACATCTAATAAGTATCATCAGTTTCAATCTAAGACGTCTAAAATAAATGTATTATTATTTGAAGCAGGAGGCGCCTCCGGTGTCGTACGCGGCGCACGTGGCCGGCGCGCTGGCGGGGCTGACGATCGGGCTGCTGGTGCTGAAGCACGCGCAGCAGCGGCTGTGGGAGCGGCTGCTGTGGTGGGCGGCGTTGGGCGCGTACGCCGCCTGCACGCTGTTCGCCGTGCTCTACAACGTGTTCAGCGCGCCCGTGGACGAGCTGCACTACATGCCGCCCGACCCACCCCCCGATGCCGGATTCTGACTTACCAGCTTTAAGGATTGAGGCTGCAGGCAGTCTTAACCAGTTGAAATGGCCTTGGTGTGTTCAGCACCGAACGCTTTCGCCTAAGAAGAAATCCTGCCTCGCTGCCCTCACTGACCTCGTCGCGCGATTAAGCTTTGTACAGATTATACGTTTTTAGTCGTGTTGAACAAACGTACAATACGACTTTATACTGAACGTATAGCCCATACATGGCTGTAGGCTTCGACGCGCCGCGCGCTTCTAAAGGACGTATATGTCACATCACCGCGCCAGATGACGGATAACAAGATGAAAATCTTCATCATCTTCGACTGGCAGTTGCGTTCAAAATATACACGCGATATTACATGTACGTCTCTACAACACGAGCCTGTATTCGATCACGCTTACAGTATCGAAGTCCGAGTATTTGTGTAGCAGTCTCACTCCTAAGTCGAAGCCTAACGTCACAGTCACGCCAGCGTGACCGACTCACAACACGCCTAGTCAATTTACCTTAGTGTGATACGCGATAAGTAGCATTATTTGAGGAGGCCCGAGAGCTCAGTATCGAGTACCGTCGTATGTCCGCTTTAGTTTAAGATTTATGAATCTTTGTTACTATTACCGTACTCTTGACGTTTTCGAGAGATACCTCGTAACGTTTCGATGTTTTGCACTGTTATTTCCTAGCGAGGCCTCCTCGCGATACTTAATTGTTAAGTAGTCTTAATTGTATTGGATAGGTGAACTATTTTTGTACCTATTATCTGCGTCCGTAGTATTAGGTTGAAGGCGTTACCGCAACACAGTATAATATGTTCCGTGTGGACTGACAACTCGACCAAATGCCGTGTCTATTTAATTATAGGTGTTTTATACATACATAGGTGAATATTGATTTTTATAATGATACCGTTGAACTAGGCATTTTGTTGAGCGTCAGCGTTGTTATGCCCAGCACACCAAAGATTAGAATAAAAGGCGTCCATACTTCGAAGATAGAAAAAATTCTTACGTTCTCTATTAGAATTCGATCAAAACTGATTCATTTCAACGAAATTTGCTTCAATTGATTGCTCATTTTAAAAATGCTTTATAAATGGTTAAAAACGCATTTGTTGTGTATTTGCTCAATTGCAACGTTTATATTATATTAATCTGAAATAATAATGCTCAAAAGTGAGTTTTTATTTTATGTGATCGATTGTTATGTTCGCTGCAGCGTCTGAACTTCAGAAGTGAATTCGTCCATGTGCAAGTTTACTTTATATACCTCCCGGTATATAGCTTCAATGTTTTAATACATGTGTTACTACTCACTAGTAAATAAATAATTTATATAATGTGCCTGATTCCTATTAATGTAAAATTAATTGTATAATTTTAATATGAATCAAATAATGTCACGAACCGACTGATTTTTTGTATAAATTATTACAGAGTGTTTTCATTTAATTTATTTTAAATTTATTTTAAGTGTGAATCGAGATAATTATAATTATGTGATTATATGAAGAAAATAAGATTGAATATGATTAAAAGTGATTGATAACGAATTTTGTATTTTTTATTTTTTCCATAATCAACAAATTTAATTTTATACAACTACACATCAACTGAATAGTTTTTTAATTTCAATGCCTCTTAATATTTTTTGGAGTGTAAATAAAATAACTTATATTTTCAACAAGCGTAATACTGAATTATTTATTCATTTGTACTTCATTACAAGATTCAAAGAATCTTATTAACAATATTTTATGGTCAACAATTAGATTCTTAAAAATACTGCAACCTTATTGATCAACATAAAATAAATTTACCAGAAAATAAAAGTGGCTGAAACATTCCTGTTCAGTAAAATTTTATCGAAATATGAATATCTGAAAAATATTATCATATATCAATATTTTAATTAAATCTTTGGGATATCTGTATATCAAATCATTTTCCAGTAATAAAAGTAAAAAAATCCCAGTAAACTGAAGAAAAATTAATCATACTTTATACCAACCAAAAGTCAATTCAGCAGCTCTTTAACACTTATAATGTAGCTATACTCAATGTAATTTTTGGCTACCTTCTTTGCAAATTGTTTAAAAAGATACCGTTTAGAAGTAAGTCCTAAATAATCCGACTGTAGCGCGAACCCATAGTGGCGTTTGTCTTTCTTGCAAGTCTTTACTGCACTCAGACGCATAGTCGTGAAGTCTTGAACACTCGTTATGCAGTCTTTCCTGTAAAAATAATTTACACTGATTACTCGTTTAAATAAATTTCATTTTTCGAAAAAAGACTTCTTATGAAGTCTGTAAGTTAAATGCATGGCATTCTCCTATCAGGATTGTAAAGTATCTGCTGAGTTTAAAAATTTGTATTTTTGAACTGCTACACCATCAAAGAAACAGACAAACATTTATTTTTATTATATTACTAGCGATCTAGACGTTATCCTCAATTACCTGCTCAAAACAACTGGATAAAACTGTACTTTCAAACCTTCCAGGGTTGGTCTCTGGATGATTTGGTTACAATATTTTATTTAAATTAGTCTTGTCATTTAGGTATAATTATTTGTCAAACATCCATAACGAAGATTCATATGAAAAAAAAACAAAAGAAATTAAAGAAAAGATACCTGTAAATCAGGCGAGGCAGTGAATATAGCAGCTTGCGCCTCCAGATCTCGTCGCACGGAGCGCTCGCCCAGGTTGGCCGAGCCCACCACTGTAGCCCACGGCACGCCGCTGCCCGCCGGGTAGTACCTGGAAACAATTATGAAAGAATAAAGTATGATTTATTTCACACTAAGGACACACACAGTAAGAAACCCTCATCTTACTACATGACCCATTTACGGGAGGGAGAAGGGTTATTCTTTTAAATATGTAGATATAATATATAAAACTAAATAATATATAATACTATGCTTAGTAATAGGGAGGTGAAAGGTTCATATTTTTGTCACTAAGTAGGTAGTTCGCTCAAAGTCAAAAAAAAATTTAAAAATGTTGCTGACTCACATTCAGAGATATGTTTCAGTACTACGTCAATTTCGGAGGCGTCGCATAATCTTAAAAATCAGATTATGGTCTATAGCGGTCTCTATCAGGCAACCATGTTGCTGAGAAAGCACATGGGCTTAAAACAGGAAAAAGGTGCAGATTTGCGGTTTTCTCCATTTCAAGAACTATTTTTAACCATTATTTGTAATAAATGTGAAATTAAATTATTACAAAATTGCTTGCTTTCTTACTTAAAAATAGGTGTTAATAGATTTTAAATTATATTTATTTTTAACTTACCATAGTCCTTTTGCGTGAAAAGTCCACCCCGGTCTTTCATATTCCAACATCTGTACTCTACTTGTCTGATTGTAATTAACTACTTGCTGCCAAAACCTAAAGGAGAAAGAAAAGGGGTTTACAAATCTATTAATAATTATCAAGCTAACAAGTTTGTTTATGACTGTTTTGAATAATTTTTCTTGTATTTTGTTTATATTGCTTGAATATTAAAGAACCTAATGGGCTATTTTCAGGGATTGGGACTCTGGAAGTAACAGTTGTCTACAAGATCCAATTCAAAGCCTAGATCGCAATATATGATAAATACTTACTTTCTTGCTATTAATGAATATGCATGCGGTATACCACCAGCTGGCCCTGCTGCACCCATGAATCCATTGGCCTTTAACAGTAAAAACAATTAAAATTAACAATTTTGTATATTTTCCGAAACAAAAACAAGATTTCAAGATTTTTAATTAAAGTAGCAGATGTAAAAGGTTTAAAAATGAATATTGAACAAAAAAAATTTAAATTTGACTTACATTTGGGTGTGCCATCAATAAACTTATTGATGCTTGACAATCTCTTAATAAAATATTTGCATACTTTTCAGTCAAATTAAAGTAACCAGTTGCCAAACGGAAAACTGAGCCATTTGGTGCAGAGGATAAAATACTACAAGTAGCTTGCTCATCTTGGTTTATGTTGAATTCACCCATTTGTATCAGAGGGAATATCCATGTGTCTTTGTCTTGTGAACCTGTAAAGTAAAAATACATAACAATGTTGCTAGGCAAAGGCCTTTAATCTTAGAAGAGAAGGATATTTTTGTAGCATAAACGCTTTACTATCATATGGTCTAAGTAGCAAAACGTCTAACGTTGCATAACGTCTAATGAGCAAGTGGTCTAATT
>DVXP01001890.1:0-13837 GCA_018235645.1 Junonia grisea | reverse complement strand
CTGCCCCGGCAAGGCAGAAGGTGCGGGTTCAAATCCCGTTGGGTCGCGAATTTTTGATTTGATGTTTAAATTTAAGAATCAATTATACTTTTTATAAGAAACATACATAATTTTACCTTATTATAACGTTGTTAGTCGTATGCGTCGTATCAAACTCAGTGGTAAAACGACCTTACAGTAACCGTAGACGATAGACCACGTAGACCTCCGGAATTCATAGCCCCTCATTTGAAGTGTAAACTTCAGCCTTAAAGGGAATATGTCTGAAGTTGGACGAAATATTTACATTCAAATTCGTTTACGTACTGGCGTAGGCTACTGTATTATTTAAAAAGAATAGACATACCTACCAGTGGCTACCTGGAGGTCGCTTTTGTACCATGAAATATGTTTAGTCATTCCAATCAGTTTATTTGTTATGTTTTTAAACTGACTCCTTGAAAACTTTTAGTTTTTTGACACAAATATATTACTTAGGTATTTATATGTGGCTCAATTAATTTAACACATTTATTGCATATAATTTTAAAGATATTGATTCCTACTCCATGTGTATTTTAACTATGCCTATAAAATAAACTTCATACACCTCCATTTGCAGGATTTTTGTGAAAAAAAAAAGTAATTAAGTATACCTAAAGTATTTGCTTCGCCTATTAATATTATGATACCGAACAGTTTCACGACTTTTAATATTACAGTTATTGTTGTAGGGCTTAGACAGGGTAAAGTAACCACACTCTCAGAAATTCGGCGTGTAGTATCTACGTTTACAACTGTGTTTTGTTTTGCGATAAAAGAATCGGAAAGTAGGAAACCTTGGCTATCTTCGTACCTTATGACTTTTTTTTGTAATGTTATCTAATGTTGTCTTAGATTTTCGCGATTATTACACATTGAAATAAAACTAGTTTGAACGGATTTAAATCGCATATATTAATTTTTTATAATACCGAAGTTTCGAGCACTTTACAGCGTTCGTGGTCACGGGTAGACTGAGGTGACATTTGTCTATTTGTAAAAAGCAGGCAAACAAGCAGAAAATTCCACCTGATGACAAATGGTCATTGTCGCCCATGGACATCTGCAACATAAGGGATGCTGTGGTTGCGTTGCCGGCCTTCAGGAAATAGGTGCCTGTACACTCGACGCAGCAAATGTTCACGAGGAATCACTTAACAAAATTAATTTACGAGGAGTCACTTAATTTTGTAAGTGTAAAAAAATAACATTAATTTGTTAAAATTATATAAATACATATTTTTTTCTAATTAAATACAGGAAAAAGTTCTCTCCTCATAATGTAAACCGTTGGAATTGATGCTTAGTGTTCTCTACTCAACATACTATGTACGTCAAATTTCGATACCTCAAAATATTTATTGCATAAATGAAAGAAACGATTGTTTCATTTACGCCAAAAACATTTTATATATCTTTTAGATGACAAAACTACATACAAAACTTTCGCCGACAGAAATTCAATAAAAATAACGCAATCTACAATAATAATAGAATCAAGAGGTATTATTCGGGGAGATAAAATAAAATTCTCTATGAACCTGACAGGAGGGTGAGTATCGACCGGCGTTCCCCTGGGGAAAACTATCGATTCCCCGACCCTACGTGGGTTATGTTACTCGTCGTGGTGAAATAAGGGAAATGTGGAAACGTCTACTTTAAAAATACACGTATTAAAATAAGTCGGTATTACTTTTTTATTAGATTAAATACATTTAATATTGTTATTGTATTGAGTATTGTTTTCATTATATTGGTTTTTATGTTTTGCATTCAATAAAGAAATCTAATATCTTATAATTTTTATCTTTATTAAGCAGATGTGCCATTAAATAGTCAATAATAATCTAAAGTAATGTTGCCAATGTTAAAAAACTTATTGGTACGATAGAAAGTATAGGCATTTTTTTCTTTATATTTTTACATCGTATCAAAATTTTATAATTATAAATATTTGCAAGGGGCATAATTCATTATTGTTTTGTCATATAGCTAACAAAAATGTACAATATGTATATTTATAAAACTCCTATGAATTATTATATAAAAGTAATTAAAATCATTCTTTTAAGCCACAGACGCCGCAAGTGCCTAGCGTGTTATGTTAACATACATTTAACATTCTTTATTACACATACAAATTATAAGTTACAAATAGACATTTTAAATAATAACACATTCACAAAACGTCAGTAACATGTCACGACAGGGACACGTAATAGATTTTATTATGTGGGGATTTAATTGACATAGTGTGGGTGAGTACGTGTTAAAAATAAAAAATAATTTTCATGTGTGTGTATGATGTATGGGGTTGCCGCACGCGCAGGGTGTGTAAACAATCACATATAATGTACTTGTACATAATAAATCCTTAGACAAAAGTTGGGGGTGATTATATAAATCTCGGATTATTTTGTCCGAGTTTTTGCCCGCGGCAGCGCATGGGTTAAGCTTATCCGTAATGCATTATAGAAATTAAATATCGCGTGTAGCCCTTGTTCAATCACTTATACTGATGTGCTTATAGACAACTTTAAATTAAATCATGAGTAGAATTCAAATATTAAAACTGTTAAAAATGCTATTTTATAAGTGTATTTAATATTATCAAATTAAAGTTACTCGTATACCTTCTATAAACTTTAGAAAACTCCCTTCGAAACGAAACTATAAAAAGCAGTATCAAAAGTAATTCTCATTTTATAGAAAACTTTAATGAAATAAACTTATATCTTGTAAAAAAAAATGTTTAAAACTAGCAACGAGAAATAAAACTGTTGCTTCACAAATCATAATTAGGTACACTAAGCTTTTATAAAAAAACTTTCATCATCACCTTGTACAACAAAGTACATCTTTATATAATTATACATATTACAGTTTTGTACACCACTGGCATGATTAAGTATACATTTTGAAAATAATTTATGACATTTAAAAAAAAAATTAATGCATTTATTAAAGTTTAAAGTTTTGATTTTTAATGTTTGTCTTCCGTTTCTCGTGATGTTACCTGTTTATTAAGAAGATTTAATTAAAAAAAAAAACAATTGGGTACCTAATTAGCTCAAATTGTACTATTTCGATTTTGTTAATTGCAATTAGAATAATTACATCTTTTTATATATTATGTATACATAATAATCACAGTTAGGTAATAAAGTCCTTTCGTAATCTCCTTGAAATCTTGGATTCATCGACAGCCCGTCCGGGCGGAACGGCTAATTGGATTAAGCGCTGAAGAATCGTTGATGTGTCTGTCGGATTTATTAGGAGACCAGCTGAGCGGAAGAACTTCTTTTACCTTTAGAAGTTATCAAAGTATAAAAACGTTTTGTTTTTATTATATAACCTATTAAAAATATTATTTATACCTATAATATTATTATAATATTCTAGGTATATACCTACCCTTTATATATTACCCTATATGTACTGATATACAATGAATACAGTGCAGATCTTCTCTAGAATCTGCACTAATATTATAAAGAATTGACTAGGAGACTAGCTGTGTGAAAAAGCATCTTTTACCTTTAGGAGTTATTTATTATAGTATAAAAACGTTTTGTTTTTAGTAATCTGTTAGGAAAACTACTTGAATTATTATTTAAATGTGCGAATGTATGATTAATCTAAAATGTACTTATATAGTTGTGATATAAATGATAAAGTACTAACATGCACTTACAGTATAAATTAGTGACTAGGAGACCAGCTGAGCGGAAGAGATTTTTTTTTACCTTTAAGTATGAAACGTTTTGTTATAATTAATCTGTTAGAAAAACTTATTAAAAATATTTATTTTCCTAAATGTACGGATTAATCAATATGTAAATGATATAGATAATATGTAGGTTATTATCATAATCTTTGCTTCACTATCTACTCAAATATTATAGAAAAGTAATTAGGAGACCAGCTGAGCGGAAGAACGTCTTTTACGTATAAAGGAGTTATTAAACGTTGGTTTTGTTTTTATTAATCATCTCGGAAAACCTTGTTAAAACTGTTTTATGGTTATCTTCGTAAGGTTTCACCTGAATGTACTAATAATATATAATAGAATCAGCACATAACATATAAATAAAGTAGATAGATAGTAAGTAGATCTACTATATTATCAACTGACATTTTACAAAGAAGTGACTAGGAGACTAGTTGAGCGGAAGAACGTCTTTAACCTATAAAAGAGTTATTAAAGTATAATCGTTTGATTTTTATTAGTCTGTTGGGAAAACCTTATTTAAACTGTTTTATGGTCGTCAGGCTTTATCTATATGTATGTACGAATCTATTAGATAGATATCTACTTATATGTTAATAGATGAAGCGGAAAATTCTTATTAATTGTAATGAAATTTCGGCGAACGGCATAGATTTTTTTTATACGGACAAATCACACAGATTCAGCTAGCCCCAAAGTAAGTTCGAGACTTGTGTTATGGGATACTAACTCAACGATACTAGATTAATAATAGATACAAATATAGATACACATCCAAGACCCAGGCCAATCAAGAAAATATCGTTTTCCATCATATGACTTCGCCGGGGACCGAACCCGGGGCCTCCACGTCGCAGGCGGGCGTGTTGACCGCTGCGCCACGGAGGACGTCAATCATACGTACCAAATACATATTATAATTGGCATAGTTGAATAATATATGGAGAAAGATTCACAAAGTTAATATATTTTTTAAATTATTTGCAGTAAATAGGTTAAGATATTTAAAATAAAACTGGTATTGAAACAATTTTAATATTACTAGTTTATATCAATGGCTTCAATATGTACCTACCTGTTTATATTTATTACAAGGTAACAATACGTTGTTGGTTTAACGTCCTAAAAGCTTAAATATAAAAACACAGTTAAATAGAGACAGATAGTACGTTTATTATTATATATAAACAATATATTATATTATAAACATATATAGTATATAGTATTAATAAATAATAAATAATTAAATATAAATTCTAAAAATTAAATAACGAATATCACATTAAAAATCGGAGCAACGATCAACTATCAGCCGTCGTGTTTTAAAAAAATACAAGCGATTTTTCAATAGACCGTTTTACATGAAAGAAAAAAAAATTCCCTAAAAACTTTTTCCCCGTCAAAAATATCAGAATAGGTGGAAAATTTTTTAGAAATGCAAAATTCCGAAAATTCGTAAAACGTGATGGGAACGTGCAACGAAATTTCAAAGGTTCAATGCCGTATCGATTAGTATTTTGCGTGGAATATGCATACCTATGTGTCTGGACTGTGGTAGTGACAGGCGGCGTATTTACGAAGTGCGGTTTCAAAATATTCCACCAATGGACATGTATGATTGTGAACAAAAGTTAGAATAATTAATTTAACAGACTAAACAAATTAAAATGATATAGAAAGATATAATGTTAAATATGTTGTTTCAGTTTATGGTTATTTTTTAATCGAGTAATCTTCCTAAATATCTGCTTTATATCTATATTACATCTAGTACTTTGATATAATACTTTTAAGCGCATGTCTTCGTTTCGAATGTCTACCATTTTAAAAACAAAACAATAAAATCCTTTGAAACTTAAAAAAATAAGCCAATAACGACCGACTTTATTAAACTTATATTATAATATATTTATAAACTTATATTTAAACCTAATATTCTATTAAGTAATTAAATGTAATTGCTCTATATCACAAAAAACATTTGCACAAAAAGATTAAACAATTTCAACTAATTCTACAAACGGCAATTGAAATAAACTACACACAAGCAAAAAGTTCTACATAATTGAATCAGACAGTACATCTTTGCGCTTTGTTAATATGCAGCTGGAAGCCGTCAAAAAAGAGCCAGTGAAAATTTTCAGACGACCTCCTCGCGTTAACTGCACTCCTAGTACCTACCGGCTACATAATAGCGCAAAAGAGCACATTGAAAAACTTAGGTTCAGACGAAAAGGCATTGTGTGAGTATTCAGCACGCTTAAGTTGGGATTTCTTTTTTGTTATTTCATTACATAACCTGTCTGAAGTTTGAATTTCATATTGCTTTGTTGCATTATTTGCATAACATATTTTTTACATATAAGTACGAGGGTTTACGTCGCTTGTGTTATTTATTATATTAACATGTAAATCTTTATTGGACATAATAAGTTTACGCCTTTGTCATCTTCTTAAAAAGAAAAGAAGAAATTTGGCGCGAAATCAATGAATTACTTACTGCGCCATTCATCTATAATTTTCACTCAGACTAGCCATGTCAGACAGTTAATTTGGTAATTATAAACAATTGAACTAAAATAAAATTTCAGTACGACACGCATACACGTAAATCATTTTACGTAAAAAGGAGTCTATTCGCTAAGTTAAGGTTCGTTTAGATTTCGACACAAATTGCGACAAACTACAGACAATAATATCTGTACCTACAGTTTATAGTTATTTACTTATCTGTAGTTCTGCACGATAAAGAATAAGTGAATTTTGTTTGGACGAAATAAACTACGAAACCACTGAACCTATTTCAAAAATTACCGCGCTGTATTTATTGCAAGTTACATTTATTTTAGTTAGATACTCAAAGCAATATATTATATGTAATAAATCAAAGTCTACATAAGACAAGGAAAACCTCAAGTAACTAGGCACTATATGTTTCTAATCTAAGCAAACTAAAGCTAAAAGCTAAAGCTAGTTAAAAAATAAAATAATTTACTTCCAGCACATTAGAAGGTAAAGTACCAGGAGTGCAATTAATACGAGGAGGTGCGCCCATTATTTAAATGGTCTACGTAACGTAGATACCAGGAGTGCAGTGAATATGAGGAGGTCTCAACTTTATATGCTACTTTATGACGGCTACAGAGTATGTAGGCATTAGGAGTGCAGTAAATGTGAAGACTGACTGTAATATTTCATTAGCTAGTCGTGCTTTTGAGTAATATTATAGAAGTTTCTAGATTTACTGGGAGTACGGTTTAGC
Organism: Junonia grisea; assembly: GCA_018235645.1. Taxonomy (NCBI): domain Eukaryota; kingdom Metazoa; phylum Arthropoda; class Insecta; order Lepidoptera; family Nymphalidae; genus Junonia; species Junonia grisea. The sequence continues at coordinate 6,824 of DVXP01001890.1, read as the reverse complement.
GTTGGGTTTATTAAATAAGTGGATATGATGGTTGAAGTAATTCATAACTGTAGGCAATTGAACGGCAAATATAGTTTAACAGATTTAATAGCACTTTTAGACATAACACGTAAGACTCGTCAGCTGTATGCTATCCTATTAAAAATTGCCTTGTTAATACAAGTATATTTTGACCTATTTATTAGTAAGTAACTACACAACAAAACATCAAATCAAACAAAATTTCATCTTACCTTAGTGTATTATGTTTATTCTAAATATTAAATAGAGATAACAATTGCTATTGCAATTTTAAAACAAACATACCTAACACATAATAGGAAATGTAATGCTTAAAATTCATTGCAATATCTATTATCATAATCATTCGATTATCGCCCATACAACACGTTGAGTAAATTGTCGTCTTTGCAAAGGCGATCGTATTGGATACTTTCCAAAGGTTATGGCATGCATTGATAAAAAGTTTATAAGAATATATTTATTGGAATTTGTGTAATATTTTATATTTGAAGTTGCTTTGTTACGTCGATTTTTTCGTTTTTTATTTATATGTGTTTAACGCTTTTACCAGTTTGTATTACATGATGTATTTGTAAAACAATCAAATTTGTAATTTATAGGAATTTTCTTGATGAAGGAATTATCTTTATTGTGGTTAGGTAGCTTAAGCCAGGTTTAATTTATTAAACATAAACAAAGTCAAATCTCAAAACATTTAACTTTATAAATAATTAAATACCTAATTTATAAAGATTACTATATTCTGGAACAAATATATAAAAAAAAAATCAAAAACAAGCAGACCTGTAACAAAAAACCTCGTGTTGATGACCTTTACAATATCTAAATAAGATTCTTTCACATTTTCATATTCTTATTATCTCCATTCATCATTTTATTAATATATATTTTAATACTGTGTTTGAAAAATGTTGTTGGCTCAGTGAAAACGTTAATTACTTCATTAATTACGACGGCGAATATTCTCTGGAAATTACCGTCGAGCAATTAATATCAAGCAATTTGTGGACGCAAAGAAATTTAAGATACTTGATGTATGCATATTTATTTATTCATATAAACTTGTGAATTGTATGACTGCTTTATTATCTCTATGTATAAATATCTTCGATACGGATTTTTGTCACCTAATTCCTCCTAAATGATGTAAATGTGTCTACATTTAAGTGACATCCCTGGATGTTTTGGAATTATAATTGAACTTGGTAGATGGCGTTGGTACTGAACAGAACAATGTCTATTGGGCCCGCTGAAATCGAACCACTAACTGCTCATGAATATTTTTAGCACGTTGGTGTCAAATTAAGAAAGATATAGGTAATAAGTAAGATAGTGTGGTGTACGCACAGCGAGGGTTGTGGCTCCTTCGCCGCCTCCTCCGCCGGCCGCGAGCGGAGCAACATACGGGAGGGAAAGTGGACGCTCTCCGTTTTCCGTGCTGTGGTGGCCATCGCATGGGGTTTTAATGAATACAATCTCGCATAACCCGATCTTCCCCCAGGAGTCGGGTATCTATGAAGATTTACACTGTTAACAAAAAAAACGAAGGTAGGATGTAAAGAAAGAATTAGGTTGTTAGTATCTCACAAACAATGCAAAATGCAAACGCCAAACCATAGATTCACCCAATATTATACCATCTCGAGTCTTTGATGAAAAATATTCCTCAATTTCAGCTGATTAGCAAAAAAAATTGTAACAACAGAGAAGTATACACATAATTGTACGTAAAGTTAGCACTCGAAAAGAATATTTTAAAACGAAATTTCCCTCATAAATATTCATTTGACTTGCAATTAGACAGATGGACTTCCCAGCATTATGCTAATATCGGTCTTTTAGCCGAAAACATTTGAAAGTAACGCCGTTTCTCTGTCAAAGCTCGTTGGACCAGGGTGACCTAGTAGGTATGTTCTTGTTCGAACATGTTTGCTTGCATGAACGCGCTTTTCTCTGAAACTACAAAGGAAATTCAGAAGCTGAAATTTGAACCTGCGATAATAGGTTTTTTGACAGACAGTTCATGTTTAAATTAAACGAAATTTAACTTAAGATTGCAGTACTAAACACAAATAGCGGATGATATACTACTTTGACAGCTGTCATCAAATTGATTTTTCTTATTAACTGTTATTTTTTATTTAATTTTTTCTACATAGTGTACAAAAATATGGCCCAAAATGAAACATTTCCCTTTACTAATTTTCACCTTTATATTTGTAAACGTAGTGTAGGACGCCCTCTGGCCCGCTGGACTGACGACATACGCAAGGTTGCCGGAGTGGGCTGGATGTGGGTTGCGGAGGACCGGGATGTTTGGCGCAAACTTGGGGAAGCCTATGTCCAGCAGTGGACTGCGATTGGCTGACGACCTTTATATTTAAGTAAGATAAAATAATATATGTGTTTATGTGCTAAGATAAGCTAGATTATATTTCAGTACACCCACTGCATGTGAAGTGAAAACATCTGTAAAGCTACAACTACACCTGCGGGACTGAGTCTCTTCGCCGTCGCTGATGTGATTATAGCTTTTCAAATGACTTTAAGTCGCCGACGCTTTGTGGCACAATTGCTAAGGATATCGATTCTCGTCGTATTGGAGACTTATTATATTTATTTTTGTCATTATATTTTTGTCTTATTATGAAATGAAATTGCTTTTATTATTGAGAATAGTAATTTGGCGTGAACATTACTTGACTTGTTGTTTAGTTAAAAAGGAATGTGAAAAACTTGATCGATGTTAGAGAAATATATTTATTTATGTAATTATGTTTTTTTTTTGTTTAATTATAAAATTGAATTGCTTTTATTTGTGGAAACTAGTAATCTGGCGTGAACATTACCTAATCGATCGGATTAGAGATTAAATCGATGTTAGAGGATACTAAATGTAAAAAATTCAAGATTGTATGGCTAATCGATTTTGGATTATACAAAATTAATACATCACTATTAACTAGTTAACCTAAACGAATTCAAGTTTATTAAAAAAATTGTATACCTATCACAACCGTAAATATATCGCGCTTTATTTTAAATAAGTATTTACTTGTACTTATTTCGTAAAAAATCTCAAAACACTATTGCTTCATGTTACGAATAATCAATTAACATCATTATCGATAAACATTCACTAATTAATTAAATACACATCTAAACACCTCCCAAATAACGTCACATCTCACCGAAAATATTCAACCAAAAACGGTCTTTAACACCGACCAATAAGAAGTAGTATCCTATCAAAATAAATCGAATATATAACTTCATAAAGACGTTTACAGATGCATCGAATCGCTGAACATCGATGCTGGATATTCCGAATGATTTTTTCAAGCGATTATAGGCCTTAGTGCTTAAGTTATAAGGTGTTAACGATGTTTTGGTGATGACAATTAATAAGTTTGCCGTCACTATGCATTATGCGTGGAATAGCATTACTGGAGTCCACTCTTCAATCCAATTACAGCGTGGAGTGGATGAATATTCAACTGATCGTGGATGCAAAATCGATTATAAAACAATTTTGTCGGATAAAAACATGGACGTCGAGTAGCCCACGGCTCTGGTTACGTGTTTCGTTAAAATCTTTTTTGAGGATCGGAAGTGATATTCGTTATGATATCGATATTTTTTTATGTATTCGCTTGAGTTTGTTCTGTTGTGGATATCGATTTTTGTATCGATATATTTTTTATTATTATCTATATGTATTATATATTAGTTATCTGTAGCATAAACAATTATAGTCTGTAAGGCCACCTCAGACAAAAAGAAATTTAATTTTTACATCTACAAAATCCTATAACTATAAGATTTTGTTCTTTTCTTATTTTTGTCAATAATTTAATAATATGTAAATAATGTACTTTAAACACTAATATACAATTAGTAAGGTACAAAGAAACTTAAATAATTCTAATTTAACTTATTCAATGTACATTATACATATACAAGCAAAAACAATAAATAAGACTAAATAAATAAAAATAGATTTTGTATAATTTTTTGCAAATACATTAGAAACAAAACTACTTTTAAAAAAAATATCTTTACTTTACTAATTGCGTCACCGTTTAAATAAAATAACTTTTTTAATAAAGTTTTAAATAATAAGGTCTATTATTTAATCCATCCACAATATAATGCAAAAGTATTCTAATCAAAAGAAAAAACTAGGTATAGGATTTTATATTTCCTTTTTTTAACCAATACATTAGAAACAACACAACTACTTTAAAAAAATATCTTTACAATTGTGTCACTGTTGAAATAAAATAACTTTTTTAATAAAGTTTTCAATAATACGGTCTATTTAATCCATCCACAATATAATGCAAAAGTATTCTAATCAAAAGAAAAAAGAACCCAAGCGGTTTTCTTTCCAAACAAAATAACATTTAACAGTTAAAAAAAATAAATATTCAAACAAGTAATAAAAATGTATTTTGTAAAGTTTTTCCTATTTTCGAACGTTTATTTCTTTCGCCAACAAAAGTATGTATTTCTCCGTTCCTTCGGGAATTCTGCGTATTTTTCAAATTTCCATTCGGTTTATTCGGTTCGTTTATGTTTGTGAGCAATATTGCATTTTGACTTTAATTCAATATTTACCCGCGAACCAAAGGTTTTTAAAACTCACTTAGGGTATGGTAAAAGGTGGAATTAATTTTTAATTTTTTTTTTATAGTTTCTCTGAATTCAAAAAATGTTTAAGCTCATTTTTGCTAAAAATAAGATAAGGTAAGAGTTACATTTTTATAGTTCAATGTTACGATTATTTACATCAATATAATTAGAAGAGAATATATCTAATTGAAAATAAAATAAGTATCAACCACTTCGTCAATAAATTAACGGTAAAAGAAAACTTAAGTGAAAGTGTTTTCTTTCATGTTAAAAAATATCTAATAACTGTATAAAATAAATAAAAAAGGCTGTAAACTATTATACCTCTAACAATTTATACATCCTTCAGACTTCGCGCCAAAACTATACATACAAAGAACAAAATGGCGTCCTCACAAGAATAAAACAGCACTCATTTCCACCTCAAAAACATTTACGACAGCGACATTTCGTCGCCATTTATATTTAATAATAACAACCCCAACGAGGGTGAAACAAAAATCAATATGTCTGTCTGGGAGGGCGCCGAAATCCCTTGCATCCCGTCAAAATATCTGCATTTGAATGGCAGTGCATGTACAGGAAGACACGCCGCTACGTTTAAACGAAAACATGACTTGGACATGGAAATTTTTAACTTGAAAAATTGTTATAAGTATTTTTTTTTCGAAGATTTTATTTTAAAATGTGTAGTTAGTACTTCACTTTTATGGGAAAAGCATTATTTTTGTTTTTATCTATGAATGCATATTTTCTCTAGGTTATGTTAAACTGTAAGTTTGATTGGTGAATTGCTTGATATAAATCATTATAATTTTAGCTAATTTCATTATTTCAGAAATATTTCTTAAGCAACTTTACATGTTTTATAAACGCTAAATACACGAAAACAAGCAACTCAAGTGGCAATAAATATGTCCGGAATAAAATCCACAAACATAGTTTATTATACATATAAGACTAGATTAGTACAACTCAGTATTTTGTGTACATGGATAGTAAATCTATTTATATTTCCTCAGGAGTTGTTCATGGTTTATTTGTGTATATTTTAAATGCATACTATAATCAGTGGAGGATTTACAAATAGGGCTGTGAGGCCTGGGCCTAGGGCGGCACATTTTTAAGGACGGGAATGTTAGCTTTACTGGGCCGTTAGAGTTGGCAACGATTCGGATGTTTTTTAGGTGAATTGGTATATTAAGAAGACTGTCGACATTTTGTTAGCTCAATCGATATATGATAATATAGGGTGTCGAGTTTTTAGTTTTAAGTTAGAAGCGGCCTGTGAATTAGGGCCTAGGACGGCACTTGTGTTAAATCCCTAATGTTAGCCCTAATGTTATACGATATGTTTCATACATATCGTAATGAGCAACTATATACCTATTGTTCTCTTTTAGATAATTTCAATATATAAATATTATAACACAGTTTATTTCACCAATTAAACCTTCCAAACAGTTTTAAGCGTACCGATTGCCGCGAGAAGCAATCACTTTAAGTGCTAATTAATTTATCATGGTGTTTCTGAGCTTTATTTAGATTTACCATTGATGGTATTCTGTTTAAGCGCCATTAATTATTTCCTAATACCGTTTATTTGTATTGTGACAATTTAGTTAACGTTTTGCTATGGTCACCCTTTGTTATGAATTGAACAGAGTAGGTATACATGTATTCGCAGACTTCATAATAGTATTAATTAATTGCTTGCTTAAGGAAAAGAAAAGAAGATGAACAAATATAAGAAGGAAGTAGGTGATTTTATATTAGAGTTCTTTTTCGGTAATATTAATCTTTATTCAGTCGACTAATCTTCATTCAATTAATATAAAATGATTTTTTTTGCTTATGTATGAAAAACGAGACCCTGGCCTTGACAGTCAGGCAAGGTAGGGGAATTATAAGTCCCAAACGCAAAGAGGGCGACCAGGGAGGGCTAAATTGAAAGTTTATCTACAGATGTAAGTATTGTATAAAAATACATTTAGGATTTGCGTCTATATAAGTATGTATATCATATTTACAAAACAGACAACAACAAAATACTGCTTCTTAGCATTTTTCCCGGACTTAACCGGGGTTTGCTTTATTCTAGCCTAAATTTTGACAGGTTACTGATTTTTACGCAGAGCGATTGCCGTCTGACCTCCGCAACCCAG
>DVXP01001889.1:0-13841 GCA_018235645.1 Junonia grisea | reverse complement strand
CATTTCACGACGCTGAGAGGCATAGATGTCGGCCGCAGATGCACCTCACTGCGCCCGCGTCGACGGGCGGTCCGCAGGGACGTGCCTTGGGACCGCTATTGTTTCTTGTTTCTGTTGTTGGTAGAACTAACATTACTGTGATATATTTTTTATATTCAAATATTCATATTCTATTGAAGTTTCATGTTTATTTCATTTTATTTAAATGGAAATTCTATAATTTGTATAAACACATATAATATACATAGTAAATGCTAAGTACATTCTGTTGGTAGAATACATGCAAGTAATACGATATCTACGTATGTACAGCATATATTCAAAATATCTTGAAAATTAATGCCTGTTATAATATTATTTTCATGTATTTTCCATTTTTATCCACTATTACGTGTTCATAAAAATAAAAGAAAGAAAAAACACTATTTTAACGCTAAATAATTCAACCCTTCCTCGTGAAATAGACATGCGTCAGGCACAATCGGAACGCATGAATGGAATTCAATGGCTTGTACAGAAAAAGCGTACAGCTAAATTGTTATTTAGGTTTAATTACATTTGTGAACTGTTTGTTTTGACGTTTTATTATTTTATTAAATGTAAATTTTTAAACCTTGACTTTATTACGGAAAACATGTAGGTACATCGTTAAAATTGCAAATGTTTATATATTTAAATGAGTACTTAACAATAATTATTTACCATTGATACATTTAGAATCTTCGGTGATATTATTCGAGTCCAGAATAATTGAATGGTGCATAATTGTCCGCTCGCCTTATATTATACAAATTGCTGTATCTTTTATTCATCAATCCAATCATCCATACCACAGAGTGCTATCTAGAGGCGTCGCAGACGCGAAAGTATGAAAATCATTCTTGTTACCCTCTTTAAATTTTATTAATAATTCCTCGTTAAAAGCGACGTCAGCGATGAGACCACAAATTATTGGCTTAGTTAACCACTGCTTTAATTATATTCGTGTTTACGATTTATTTTTACAAACGTTCAGGTTTTTATAAAAAACAATCGTCGCATTTTTATCGTCGCTTCATTTGTCAGCCACGTGACATTGATACGCCGCTCGGCGCACACGTTTTTGATGTTTTGCGGTGAAAACCTATCGAACATGTCGAATCATACAACAAGTTATATCCGAAACATGACAAAACTAAATCAATTTTAACCGCATCATATTGCATTCCTCGATTTCGTCAATTTTTTCATAGCCAACTATTTTTGATTGTTTGTAAGAAAATGAATGAATTTTATAAAATAAATCTGTAGCTTTTTTACTTTACGATTACGGCTGATATTTTTGCGCGTGAATGGGAAATGTACCTGTCCTAATTCTTAAAAAACCGCAAACGACCTGTCACGTTTTCCCCATCTCGACCCACTCGGGCTGTCACGCGACAAGACATTGTATGCAAAACGTCGCGTGCAAGCGATGTCATTGTTCCTCAAGATTAAGGTGGATTCCATTATTCTGAAACCCCGGCCCCCAGGGAATCCGCATTTCATTGTACGGCTGATTGCAGGATTTCTTTACCTGGCCGGTGTACAAGTTTAATCAGGCTTGCTATTGGAAAAACAATACGTACTGCCAGATTGCTTACGTCTGCCTGCGGGCTCGTTTTCTTTATGTCATTCAGAGTTTCGTTCTAATCCCGTTTTAAGCGTGTAAGTGACATAAATAAACAAGAATAATCCTTTGATGGATTGAAGTTAAAATATAGCTGTACAATAAAAGCTGTTTCTCTGAATAATTGGAAGGTACCTATAGATCTAGTTGCTTATTCTAGTACCCTATTACAGAATCTCGAATAGCGGTAGCGTAATGGTATTTGGATAAAGGAGTCAATTCGTTTCGAATTCAGCACGTCTGTTTTCACTTTCACGCGCCTTTGAATGGTTATTCCATTGTAATAAGAGTGATTCTTCTACGTGTGTCATAACGCGTTTATTCACGTGAGATTAACGTGTGCAGCACGTGCGATGGTCAATTTCCCTTCGTCGCGTAAATGGATGAATCGCGTCCACTCGGTACGGAAGGCAGGCGATACTCCAACACGCCCGATCGGATTCCTTGATTTGTGAAGTCCGTTTCAATTAAAAAATATAATCGCCACGTTTCGTTACGTATTCAGGTGATTCGATACTTTTTTGACTTTCATTGACATTTTCTGTTATTTATTAACTTGATAGGATATGAAACCTGTAAGTTGATTCAATAATTTAGAAGCTGATTGTTATTCTTATTTAAAGAACCATATCATATAAACCGACATAGTTTTGGTTTTCATATAATAGCTGTACAACTGTATAAATTATTAAATAATATTTACAGAATTCTATAACTGAAATTATGGTCAATAAGTAAATATTTTCCGTGGTCACTGGAATTTTATCATTTTCAAATGCATCCAATCGGACAATATTCGGAATATTCAATATGGAAATACGTGGACAGTGGTATTTCATATGATATGAACGCACGTCGGTGATGCGGTCAAGATGCGAGGATAAAAGTTTTCTCGGCTGACTGCCGGTCTGGCGAGTACGCTCCATCGGTTAGATATTTGTGCAATTTTCATGTGCGATCGAGATGTCCGATTTGGTCAGAGTATTTTATATATCTTCCGTCTGTAAAAGAGTATCTATAATTTTATTTACCTCGTGTTTAACTTCAAATTTTAATGTTGGTAACTTAGCGATACTTACTGCGGTATCCGTTTCTAATGTAAAACGATTTTATTTATTTTCCATCAACGTTAATACTCAAATAGATAAATAAAAGAATATTATTCTTAGAACCACGACATTATTACCGAATTTCGAAATATTACCCAGTACGCGGTCAAAGCAAAGTAGAATGCCTTTGCCAAAAGTAGAGCACTGAAGATGTTCATAAAAAAGAGTATTAGACATCGCGTCAAAAGTCTCCGCCGGCGCCCTACAAGTGTGAAGTTTTGTTTTTCCTTCTCCCCATCGACTTTCAGCTACAATACGTGTACGTGACCTCAAGTCTGAGAGAAATTAACACGTGATGTAATCAAATTTATCGCATAATTTACATGCGCTCTTAGCCTGACTTTAATATCTTACTGGTATCCCGCCCCGGATTTATAAGTAGGTATATTTACTTATATATTTAAGGAACATTTAATGACAAAATATCTGTTGTAAAACTTTCTAAACTTTAAAATAAATTTATTTTTGAATAGGTTTATTAAATTTTCCTTTCTATTTCATCTATAGGTATATTTGTTTCAAATACATTGTTTATCAAATCTCTGGTACATAAACTTTTAATTAACGAAAGATCTGCCTCAGCTTTCACCGATTCAGCAATCCCACGGGTATCAAAACACTGCTGGATTGCAGTTCCTGACGCGAGTGTCATCAAAGACATGCATGCTTTGAAAATTTGGCGGCTGCTTTCTACTATCGTGTCAAAGTCCCTTTACCTATGCGGCCGCAGGCTGGGTAGTATTTGGCGAATCATGTGTTGACATTTTTTTCTTGTGTTGATTTAGCTATTTGAGCCTTAACTGACTGTTCCTAGCTAACGTCCCTTTTATTAACTTAACCTGCATACAACTGTATGACTTATTCGTTACTTATATGATTCAGTTCAGTGTTAAACTCCAACTATCTAAATATTTTTCATAATATGAATGACAATAAAGGATTCCAATAATGTCGGGATGTCGGGAAGCTAGGTTCCGAAAAATACACATGTGCAATGCATCTTTTGTGTTCATGTATTATATTACAAATTGCACAGTATTTGCAAAATACGTCAAAATATAAAGCCATGTATTATACTCATTAAATGACGCAAAAGCTTATACATTAAATCTCATTACACGAGAGGAAATGCGTAGGTATATAATTATTTACATCGGTTTTAATTAAAAATATATGTCCGAAATACGATGAATGTTTGGCTATTGGTTGCTGTTACTGTTCACGGATAAAATACATATTGCAATGGAAGTTAAAAATAATTAAATAGTGTATTAAAAAAAATCCCTGTCTGGATCAAGGGAACACCATACTTTTTTTTCAGACGTTTTCGACTTCCATAAAAGTCTGTGGCAAGAAACCATAATTCCTATTGATTAAAAATTTCAGTGAATTGTCATTTTGTTTTATAATTTGCCTCACAAATAGACATGAATTACAATAATTGCATTGAGGCTCAGTAGTTAAACTTCGTGTCCTGACTGATGGTGGCGCGATCAAAACCGGTATATCTTTTTGATCGTGTTTAAAATTCATCTCATTCTTAGCTGTAATGGAAAACATCATGGGAAAACCTGCATATTTCGGGAAAACACCGCGACTTGCATTTATATCCTCAATAAAGAAAAGACTTGTCGAGTATTGAAAAATATAAAAACTCTACTAATTTAAATAGTGACTGGCTCTTGCTCGAGGCTCTGCACGCGTGGAATTTATACAAAAATTAGTATATGTGTTATTAAACCATATAGACTAGGTACAAAAACAATGAAAAGTTTCAGGAGTTCTGAAACTTTTATTTTTTTATCTTATTGTTACACTGACAAACATCTTTCCATTCTCCCAGACTTTCGCATTTAAAGTAGATGTTAAATAAATAAACAATGTGCGTAAACCTTAAAAACACACAGGCGAAGTCCTACCACATCCTAGTCTCGAATGTAAGAATATTTCATTACGGTGGCGGCGTCGCGGTTAACGAAGGTAATTATATCGATATGCGAATGTCGTACGGAATAGTCGCGCAATATTGCCTGTGAAATATACTCATTAATATCGTTACGTCTCGCGGTGATTTAGTTTGCGTACTGCGCCTCATCGGTGATGTTATTAAGACGTCTCACGCATGTATTGTAGGGAAAGGGTGGCCAGAGAAAATGTCTTGCTAGAATGTGTCCTGGTTTAAATAAATGTGTGTAGGCTTTTTTGAAAAAAATGGTCTTTGTTATGTAATAAAATGACATTTTTTTAAGAATTCACTGTACCGTAAACCGGTGCTACTTTGACATAGTTTCAAAGGTTTTTCTTGATTATATAAGACGTTAATTCGAGCTTACTACAGCTTATTCAAGCAATAGAACCTTTGACTTTACAATTAATACAGAATGGCATCCCTAAAAACTACCAGTTTAAATACTACTTTCAATTTAATTAAAAAAACCCCAGTAGGGGTTACTTTGACATAGCATTATATTGATAATGACGTCAAAGTTAATAATAGTCGGGGTTAGTTTGACACCTTTGAAGACCGCTAGATCTAATGGCGCGTTGTTTTTTCTTTTTTTAATTAAGGAATATTACAAATGCCTAAACGCCTTTGGAAATCTCTTTTTAAATTAATGGTTATAAAAATTAAAATAACTTTCGCAAGAAATACAAGATCGAACATTCAATAACATAGTGTCAATATAGCCCCAAAAGCTGCCAAAGTCCGCAAAGTAAAAGTAACCTCGTTTTACTGTAACTGTTTATGCATAATTAATTAATTATTAATAAATTCTAAATTACTAATTTCCGATTTTTTTGGTTTACTTGGAGATGGCAATACTAGTTTGTTTGACAGGTTGTATTATTCAAATTTTCTTTTACTCACATGTTAAATATTAAGAATATTATAAATTAGTAAAGATGACAAAGGATTGCTTGTTTTATGTTATGGATGCTCAGCACATATCTCACCCACTTACTCTTGTAATATTAATAATCAGATTATTTACTCATGCGAAGTCAATAATTAAATTCTTGCAAAAATAATATCGCGCAGTGCGTCGCTTTATTAAAAATTAAATTATAAATTTTAATGCACTCTCCTTTTCGAGCTTAATGTATACGAACAATAACACATTTTTTTTTTAAATATAAAATAAAGTTAATTTTTTAACACAATACAATCTTAAATAAGAAATAAACGTCAAAATAATGAAAAAGTCCAACTTTAAGAACTTATTAAACACAAACAAATAACAAGAAAATTAATTTCTCCGTAAGCATATCTTGGAAAAGTATATACAGGGTGTACTTTAAGCTCGGTAGTGTCGCCGAGCGGCGCGGTCTGCGGGCGGGCGGTCAAATAAATTACCTTCCTTTGAGAATTTGATTCTTTTGATCATCGCGAAATCAATTCCGTCGCCCCTACCATCAGTTCGTTTAAGCGACGTTTAATGTAAAACGGGACTTGGCGTTTATCGAGGTAATGCGAAAGTGCATAACCGCGAACGTACGCGTAATTAAAATGATGATATTGTTGTTTTTAATTAAATTATGAAAATTTTGTTTTAATACCCGGTTATTGATGTGTTATATTGTTTTTTTTTATATATAATGTATCATGCGTTTCATGATAATATCGTTTAATTTTAAGAAGATTAATGAATACCTTCCAGTTTAAGTATGTATAATAAAATGTTTTAAAAACGTGGTTTTAGTTTTAATTTAATCAAAATATACTTCAAGGCTTTAATATAAATGAAAGGTTTTATTCGCTTCGAAATGGAAATTATAAAGTATTTAAATAACAATAAAATAAAAACATTGAATGAATAACTATCAAGCCAAATTTTTCGTAAAAAAATGTTGGTATCGTGGTTGCAAAAGTTGTATAAAAATAGCCCAAGACAATTAATTACCAACACTTGTTAAAATATTTTTTCAATATGGTAAAACGTTAAAGCCGCCAGGTTACTAGGTAATGTTGGTATGGCTAATTCGTCAAAGGGCTCGCTGCCTTTGTGCCAACTCATGGTAATCAGCGGCCGCTCTCATTCCACCCAGCCTCGGACCCGCTGCGAAGTGAATTTCGTTTCTTATTATCATAATTAAAAGGGAAATACCCACTAATAACGTTTAACTTGTTTGTTTAATTAAAACATTGTGAATTATATTAATCATTTGTCGAGGTGCGGATGTTATTGTTTTGTAAGATTTTTTGGTCCTTTTTTGTTTTTTTTTTTTTTTTTTTTTGCATTTTGCGGATGCTGTTTAGACAGGGAATTATTTTTCTTATGTATTTAGGATTTCTTAATAAATAAATTAGGTACATTCAATTTTCTTTAATTTCTAATTTGTCAAAATAACTTTTGTTATTATACATATGCAAAAAAACTGTTAGTTGTGGATTAGGATTGATTATGCAAGAACAATTTAATTTTATTTCATATCTAATAACAATGTTTACGTCAATTAATTTAGATTAAAACGTACAAAACAGCTAAATATTAGCTCATAAGCAATAATCCGACGATCAAAGCAGAGCAGAAATAGATATTAAGATAAAGAATTAAGCGTTAATTGTGGACTTTGTTGCTAATCAGATGACTTTTATGAACATTTTCAAGATACTCTCAATCTAATTTGAATTTCTTTGTCCTCGCGATTTTCTTATGTAAGACAGGTTGCGCTTTTAAGACGGCAAAGTAATGTCTGCGGCTAATTTATCAAAGGGTACGCCGCCCCACGATCCAGTTAATCGCATTCAAATTTAGCGACCTCTCCCGGTCTGTCAGATTTGAAGCGATGGATATCTGTTTCTCTATTATAGACATCTTGGTAATTAATGAATATTTAAGTAGCGCTTAAATGTTACTGTGATGTGTGAATCTGGCGGTAGTTTGGTTTAATTGAGAATTTAAAATGATAAGTGTATTGCTAATATTGCATCAAAATAAAGCAAGTTTCATTGTTAATCAAATAAAAAGTATTATATAATAATATAATTTATCACGTTAATCCTAAACATTATTGTGTCAACAGTTTGAATCAAATGAAGCTTTTATTTTAGAATCATCCACTTGTGATGAAATTTCAATTACGAATAGAATTAATTTTATAATTATATCACAATGCTCATTAGAGACTAGAAAGCGTAATTAAACCGAACCCGCTAAAATTTATAATTTGTAATTATTTGCGTACATTTCCCCTTACTACTGTTAAATCGATGCACATAATAGTACAGCGTGTGCACAATACGCACGTTGTCAATCGTTATTGTTCGCAGTTTAGGTGGTATCAGCGCTCAAAGGACGCCGACAAAGAGACGCCGCGCGGTACGGACGCATTACCGGGCCGCTGCGGTGCCTCCCCCGGCAGGGTTGTGCGACACTACGCGATGAATACTATATTATATTCAAATAAATATATTTCAAAAAATCAATAAAAAATATTTATCTAATAAAAGTGAGGGATTGTAAATGTGTTAGTAACTGTTTCAAACTCCTTTCCAACATATTTGACTGAAAGTAGTATAAATTGGATTACATAATTTATTAATAAAACTGAAAGTGTGGCTCTACTATTTTATAATTATATTAATAGTGCAGCCATAGGAAAAATAATACTTTTATCAACTTTATTACTTCTTTAAATAAAACTCGCGAGTTAATTTTTTTCGCGATTATCAACTTAAATTCATTCTGCAGAAGGGAGTCGCTTTTTGTCAAAAAGTCTCTGACAGTTAAAGCATCAAGAAATTATTTTAAAAATGTTAGGGCAAATTTAAATCTTTATGGATTGAACTTGGTTCAGTTTTTCTATAGTCAAAAATTTATTTATAATAACCTTAGCAAATTCATTGTGTTATTTGAATAATTGAATTATAACAATGTTATAAACATAAAGTCGCTTAAATATACAATACCACAGTTGATATAACCCTACAGCAACTTGAATTAATTTATTATCATTTCAAACAGGTCAAAGTGCGGCGGCTTTCAAAAATAAATTTTCTCTTTTGTTTGCTAAAATTCAATATATTAAATGCAGATTCTTGGAATTGCACGCTGATTCCTTTGTTTTTAACTTTTGAATACATAGTCATTTATTCATTTAGCTTTTAAACAATTACTAGCGCAAAATTAAAATATTAAAGGCTTTGAAGAATTATAAAAGTAAGTCAGGTGTCCATGTTTTACATCTAACCTATATCAGAGGAATAGGAGCAACTTGTTTAGTGCTTGTTACACAACAATGTTTCCGCAACATTTTTGTATTCGCGCCGCAGTTTCCCCGAGACATTCCTAGGTCATTAAGGCGACGTCGCAGAGACAGCCCTGACCTCACCCTAGCTCAAAGTGAGTGTGTTACTCTTTAACCTGAGCGATTCGCGACCGGCTAAACTTACCACTCCGCTAAATAAAGTTAAAAGGCTCCTCGAGGCTTTGTCTCGGTTCGCCTTTGATGTACCGAGGAGCTGCCGCGCCCCCGCTCCCCCCCCCCGCGCTCACCCTCGCAAACAGTTCACCGCAAGCTGAAACTATTGCCTTTAATGCCTTTTCCGATCGGATATACGTACGAGTGATTAGTACCTACGTTCCGAAGGTATTCCCGAGGAGACCGTTCAAAGTGCTCTTTTGTCTACGGTCGCCGCTGAACGACCCTCGTTTTGATCTCTGCGGTCATCGAAGGGATATAGCTAATCGTGATCGTTTTAATTATTTTTATTAAACGTTTACATTTTCCGACATACGGATATAACGGATACAGTTTTCCACGTTATATCCGTTGTCCGTGTGAATCGTGTGTCGGCACGTTCTTTGTTCGGAAAATTTTCAACGTTCAGTGTAAACATCCCGTAGAAAACGCGAACTCAAACACGAAAGTATGATAAAATCGATATTTTTAATCGAGAGCGAACGAATATCGCTGTCGGAGGTATTAACAGTATTGTCCGAATCCGTCCCATTAATGCGGCGCGGACTTTGCGAAATTTCAATTAGTGTAATAACATCGCAGTTCCATTATAGCAATCAAAGGAAAACGGAAAGTTTGTGCACATCAAAGAGTAGCTTAGTGCGTGCCTGGCTAATGAAGCTCCAGTGATGTGAATATGTCAATTAAATAGATTGTCGATACATGATGACTTGTTTTATTATGTCGAATATTGGTTTATTACATGGCGATGTTATGTATTTACTTTGACAGCGCAATTTTATGGTGTTTTGATATAAATAAAATGTTATATTTACTATGTATTTTGTTTTGAAATTAGTATTACAATTTTAATAAGGGGTAAAATTCCTGAATGGTACTTTTTAGTCGATGCTAATTTTTATACACAAGTATTTTTTACATATTTTTAATATTTACCTATTGTACCTATTGTACAATATTTTGCGTATGCGTTGGCGTAACCAGAAAAGAATTTGAGTTGACAAAGCCGCCTTCGGAATACTCGGAGTGAAGCAAAGGATTATCTATATAAAAAATAAATATGTCCGTTATCCATTTGTAATATCAAAACAGTTCTTACTAAATGCGTTTAGCCGTTCATGGAGTGCATGATGAATACGTTTGAACATGGTAACGTTATACCTTTACCAAAACTAATTTTAAAAAGTGGTCTGTTTGTTTCGGATAAATTCTGATACGGCTGGACACATTTTTTTATCTTGAAGGGTAAAATAGGCTTCTATTGTTATAAATGTTACACACGGTCCTGCTCGCCAGTTTTGTTAGTTGAACTTGGCTTGAAACGCTACCGTGTGTCTCGATCAAAATTGGAGTTCCAAATCACGCTTGTATGTAAATATAAGTTATTTTAATAGTAAACTTTTATTACCTGTATCGGTGTATTCGTAAACCATCATTGCTTCAGACTGCGAAATTGCGGGTGTTAGGCAATTTCTATATGATAAAAAGAAAACAGTTCTTCTTACACATATTAAACATAAATTATTTTTAGTTAGCCCTTCGGAATTCCAAAATTCCGAATTCCAAAAAGACTTGTTAATTCAATTTCCACTAAACAACTTTAAAATAAAACATAAATAAATAGTAAAGACATAAAAAATAGTAATCTGAGCTCCTTTTTATCGTCAATTCTATTATAAAAGTAATTTAGTTTATAACTCAAAATCATATATCTAAAAGATATATTATATGTAAACAGTTCTCAGGGTTCTCATAAGTACCCAGTACTTATGTTTTGATACAAAAAAAAACTATTAGCTTAAATATCAATATCGTCCTTAAACAAAACTTAAAACGATATTATTTCTTTGATTACGCTTGAATCGAGTTCAAAGAGAAAATTTAGTATTTAAGTAGATATTATTACAGAATTAATATTTTACTTACATGTTGTCATGATTTATTTTGTAAAATAGCTATCTTATTCTCATACACAGTATAAAAACTTATATTTATTTCATTTGTTCCAGATATAATCAACACAAAAATTGGCACAACAAAATAAAAATGCAGCGGCTATAAGCTGCTAAAAGGCAAGTTTATTATAAAGTTTACGTTAGTTTTTTTTAAATTGATGATTTTATTTAACCGAAAATTAGACGAATAAAATAAACACTTATCTTTTCGGTAACGGTCCTGCAATTAATTATTTATGAAAAAACTGTTTTGTTTCTTATTTTACTTTTTTATTTATTTTAAAGTTTTACTAATGAACAATTTCTACTCACGCTTTTAAAATTGACTCCATTCAATTTTTTCACTTCCCGCCAAAACATTTGAGGTTCGAGTTTAACGTCTGTCCTGTCATCTATTGGTGACTTTTGACAATATGCAAATCGCGGCCGTGACTTGCGACGCTGTGTAGGGCAGTGTGAGAATTGAGCATCTTTCGCTAGATGGCGGTGTTAGCGTGATTTGTCAACCTGTTTAGGATTGTCAAGTGTCAAACTTGTCACTATTGTATACAAAACCAGACCGAGCCAAGCTAATCTATTATTTATTTACGTTAACTTTTCTATTTTACACGTTCTCTATTCTTGTTTAGTACATATCATCATGTTTCAGTAGGCAGTGTGTGCATCAATTTTTATATAGCGTTTCACTCAATATGTTCCATAAATATAGTTCTTCCGGGTTTCCGAGAAGGAATTCGGTGTTTACAACTGCTATTTCCACGCTAATGTACGGTTACGATGGTTTAAAGATTGAATTATGACTGAAAGTTGCATACGTTTTTCACGCCCGATTTTTCGGCGATCAAGTGATTTATGACTGTTCTCTTTGTTTACAAACTCGTTAGTAATATTTATGCTCGTCATTGTCAATTAAAACGTGTCTGGTTCGCGAACAAACCTCGTCCAACGTGCTGCCCGCCTGAAGTATGAGTCCACTCTAATATTGTTACCAATAGTTTTATTAAACAGTAAGTACTTCTAAACTGTGCACAGGTAATTTTGAGTAATAACTTGGTACATTTTTTCATATATGTTGTACAAATTTACATGCATAAGTAATTATTAATAATTCACAACCTGTTTTATATTTTAATGTGTAAAATAAAACCACAGAGTACACCTGTCAAATAGAAGCATAAAAAGTTAAAATAAAAAAAAAATTGTAACATCACAATAAAAGCCAGCCACCGCAGATGTATTCAAAATTGTTTGTGAGTTATTGATTTTATATTTATTATAAACCCTATCATAACCATATCTATAACACATTGAATAGGGGTACAAGAAATGTTCGATCGGAGTCTATTGTAGTACAGCATCCGACTTCCACTCGGACCATTGCCACTGCACCGCGCAGTCGTGCTTTTCTTAATAATACTTTCAGAGCAAAAAATATTAATAAGACTTAAAAAATACTTATTATAAGGTCTTATTAGTGGCGGAGCACTTTAGTGTATTGTTTGTGTTAGCGCAATGAATATGGTAAGACCCTTTATATTTTTTGCTTTGTGTTTTTTTTTCACATTTATTGAACCGTGAAGTTATGATTTAATTTGTTATGACAGGATCCTATTATGGATTATCCCTTTTTGTATAATATTACTGGGATATTATAAGTGAAAGCTTTTTTTATGGTATGCTGTACTACACTTATGCTTCCGTTATATTAAAGTTTTTGTCGTAGGATTTAGGGAAATATGATATGTGAAGTTTATTATGCTCTAAAATATCCTTAATTTGTTTGCCATAAGGTTTATGAAGGTGTAATCTGTTTGAAAAGAGTATTATAAAGTTTGTTCATATTTTTTGTTAGTGAAATATGTTTTCATCCAACGCCGATCGATGACGGAGACTCTTGACTTTGTGGCCGCTTCATCTTTGGTCTGCTCTCTCTTTCTAACCTGTACATGTTACGTACCAGATGTAATGCCATGATCCTTTTTATTTGCTATATTGATTTTTTACCCCAGTTCTTTTCCTCTTGTCCAAATTGTGTCGACTAATATGAAGCGTGGGTTGGGTACCTTTTGTGATTTGCGAGTACTGTAATTTTTTTTTCTTTATTATTATGATAATTATGGAATTTATAGGTACAGTTAGTTCACACTTTATGAATAATAAAAAGAGATTTAGAGTAGAGAGTAAAGTGGTTGTATTTTGAAATTTGAATTATGTTTTTTTTTTCTTCCATTTGAATATACCCATGTTACAAACATAATGTTATGATTTCAAAAATTATTTATTACAAAGTTTGTTTATAAATAACACTTTTTTTGTCACATACATTGTTTCTTTTTGTCTTTTTATTTTCTTTCTTTCTATTTCATACTTAATAATAACTATATGTTTAAGTAAGTTAAATTTTATGTATCTTTACAATATCAAATTTAATATTAGCATATGATTTTGATATTAATTTTATAATTATGCATCTGGACTATCTTATGATAGAATGGTTATAAGCATAAAATTGAATAAATGTAGTTCCATGGCCTGAAATAAAGATATTTTATTTTTTATTTATTTTATTTAATGTGTATATTGTGTGTGCAGGTATTGTCTCGCCATGCAGCGCGCGGGTGGGAGCAGGGCCTGTGCGCCATGAGCCACACTCCTATAGGCGGCCACCCGCAAGGTAAAATATTCGTATTTTTTGTAAAATTTGCA
>DVXP01001888.1:0-13841 GCA_018235645.1 Junonia grisea | reverse complement strand
TTAATAATGAACTGAAGTCATTAGCAATAGAAGTTTGCGC
Source organism: Junonia grisea (assembly GCA_018235645.1). Lineage (NCBI taxonomy): Eukaryota > Metazoa > Arthropoda > Insecta > Lepidoptera > Nymphalidae > Junonia > Junonia grisea. Next base: position 13,801 of record DVXP01001888.1, on the reverse strand, counting down.
ATTTACGAGAAAAAAAATGTTTTCTTGCGCAGTAATTTTATGTAGGCGTTATTATATTACTATAAAATAAAAATATCTATATAAATAACAATGCATTTTAGTATCTAATATATGATTTGAAGAATATGGTTCGGAATCATGTTTGTCACACCATATTTTCATATTATTTTGTTATTTAGATAGCTTTATTTAATTAATTTTCAGATGAAAATTCATCATCATATTTAACTCTGAATAACGCACAGTTATGTGAAATTATTTTCAAAAGTAACTTTAAATCGATGGAAAAAAAGTTCATGGACCTAAAAAACTATCTTAGAAGCCGTACTAACTGTCCGGATACAAAACTAACTGAACTACAATTAGCATTGCGAAATTTTAAGAAGTCTTTTACATTTAAGTGGGATAGAAGTGGTAGACACAAAAACAGGTTTTTGGAAAGTGAAAAGAATTGGTTGGGGTATGTTTCCCAGTTCAAGCTTTATCAGAAGCCAGTAGTAGGACGGCCGATGAAATCATTTACTGAATGCAGTGACCAATCAAAACGTAAGAAAACTGCAATACTTCGTCATAGTCATTCTACTGAAGAGTTACACACAGTGCGTCACAAATGAGCTTGCGAGCTAGTGGAAAACGCAAAGAAGCGAAAACAATTCAAGAACTTTTTAGTCCAAATTCATCTTTTGAAGTAAATGTACCTGAAAGTCGCATGTTAACTAATGAACAAGCATTATCATTAATGATGGAGGCACAGTTAAGTAGGAGACAATATAATATCATTAGAAATTACGCTAAAGATATATTGCCTTCTTATAAAAATGTTCGTAAAGAATATAACATCACACATACAACTTTGTTTACTATGATTTTTGGCAAAATATGCAATTCGTTAACCGACACTAAATCGGCATTACGTTGCTATTTGTGTGATGCAACGTCAAAGGATTTTTATAACTTAGCTGATATTTTACAGCGACCGTTAAAAAGTGAATATTTATCATTCGGAATCTCAGTACTACATGCCTGGATAAGATTTTTTGAATGTTTGTTGCACTTGGCCTACAAATTACCAACACAATCTTGGCGTATGAATAAGGAAACCCAAAGCGTAGTGGAGGAAAATAAAAAAAAGATACAAGCTGAATTTAGAAAACAGATGTCATTAATTGTTGATAAGCCTAAACCAGGTTACGGTAACACCAATGACGGAAATGTGGCCCGTAAGTTTTTCCAAAATAGTCATCTATCTGCTTCAATTACTGGAATTGATCAGACATTAATTCATAGGCTCTATATTATATTACAAACAATAACAAGTGGTTTTAAAATCGATACCAACAAATTTAAATCGTTCTGTCTAAATACTGCGGAATTATATGTATCACTATATCCTTGGTACCCAATGACTACGACATTGCATAAAATACTAATCCAGGGTGATGTGATTATAGCCAATTGTTTACTACCAATTGGCCAGCTAAGTGAAGAGGCGCAAGAATCAATTAATAAGGATTTTAAAATATACAGAGAACGCTTTGCTCGAAAAAACTCGAGACAGAGTAACTTGGAAGATATATATCATCGCCTACTTATTTCTTCGGACCCTTTAATAACAAATCTAAGACCTTCGCAAGATATTAAAAGGAGACCATTTGATCCAGAAGTTACAGATATGCTTATAGACGAATTTGTAGCCTTTTCTAATGAATCTGATGCTTCGGATGATAAATTATAATTCTTTTTTTCATTTAATATTAATATTATAAACTGAATTAACCTTTATACTGCAATTAAAATGCATTTTCTTTGTGTTTGGACTTTTGAGCGTTACTTTATATGAACGGGTCCCAATGTGCGGCGTCGACAAGTCGAGCTCGCTTCAAACTTAGTCGCTGAAACTCGGGGGCAAAGACGCTTAAACGTTTAATACGAAAGATATCTCACTCGGCTCGGGCTGAATTATATGAACTATATCAACTTTTATATGAGACGAGTTAAGCTCGTTTGAATGTTATGAATATTTATCAGTTATGCGAACCGGTTGAATTTTTTTTAATCAGAGTAATTATCCAGCGATACTGAAGATTCGATTCGACTTCGAGATAAGCTTATCTTGATCTCAAAAAACTTAAACATTAGCTTAAATATTCAATTATTATTAAGTACCCAAAACGAATACCTTTCAAACTCAAATAAAGTAATACCCATACAATAAAAAACTACAGCATTTTTTTAAGAACAAAAACGAAAATCCCAATTATTTCTATTTTATTGTTTAGAAACGCAAATAAATTATATTCGGTACGTTGAAAGCAATATATGTGGTATAAACGAAATTTTCAAACAACGCACGTAGTGAGAGGCAAAACAAGCCCGCAATTACAGAGTTGAATGCGCAAAATACACTAATTTTACTTTGTCGAGTCCGATGTCGGGCGGGAGATCTGTGTGCTTAGCGAATGAAAAATGCAATTCAAAATTGTATGATTGGTCCCTTTGTTCAGTGAATACGGAAACATGGACAAACGAACGTATTTGGTTTGCGTTGCGTATGTCGAATTTGTTTTGATGACGACAATGATTATTCAGGTATGCGGTGTTTGAGTTCTTTTCGGTCGTTATCGATCAGCGCGACCGGCGAGATATATTTAGTACCAGTTATTGCACTCTATTTTAATTGACCTTTCGTATGAGAGTCGCAATTTGCGATATCATTTGTTTTTGTTCGAACTCGGATGAATCTAGTTATAGTTGCGTGGAAGTATGCACATTAAATAATACAATTGCGTAATATTGGAGCAATCTAAGTAGATATTATGAATTATTATTATAATGAAAACATTTATAATAATATACAAATCATGCCGTTTACAGAAGAATAAAAAAGAATTTATATTTTATGATACATAAATTGTGTTGTTAAAATAAATTCATCGTCACGAAAAATAAAATAACAAAACCTTTACAAAGGAAAAGTCGACATTTTCATAATAAATAAATTTCATATAAAACAGAAACATTGTCCGCCAATTAATAGAAGAAAGAGAGCAGACACGTCACTCGCAAGCGGGGGCTTTATTCCTCGAGTATTATTTGCGGGAAACGGCAGAGGGAGCGGGCGTCATAATTTATCCAACACGGCAATTCCCGACAGCGTCGCCGCTGCCGCTCCGTACCAGAGAATGTAAGCTGCAGTCAGCGTTTCATAGGTTTCCAACCGAGAGAACCGCCGCGCTAAAGTTCCGGGAATCTAGAGCATTTTGCAGTTTGTTACGAGCGCACCTACCACCTACTACCACCTACCCGCCGCGCCGCTGCGATAACTCGCTCTTTATGTACAAAGAAAAACATAGACACGACATCAAATCTCCACCGAGTTGCATCTCGACGCTCGACTTCAGTCGGCGAGATTAAATCGAGGAAACTTGTGTAATAGATGAGCTATCGCTGCTAATGATTGACGTAAAGAGGTAACTTGTTAAGGAAAAAAAAGTGGTTCGATTACTATAACTATGACTCGAGTCACCATAATGATTCATTAACTTTCGCTTTTGAGATAATAATTTTACTGAGTAGTTAATTGTTGTCGAACAATAAGTAGAACAATAGTTAAATACTAGTTAGACAACAAATAACAAGATTTAAAATGAGAAATAATTACCGATAAGAAAAGTCGCATAATTATTCGCACGGCTTTTGACAAATATATCTCGTTGACAATAAAATATAAAGAGTTTTTATTCATAAAACGAATGGCCGACTAGCGAGCGGTAGAGCTGTCGCGAGCAACCGGCGCGCCCTCTGTGGAGGAATACAAAACGGACTCCGTAGACAAAACATTATCATACCCTGTCGCTGTCTCCGTTCAATATCTTACGTATACGATACGGCGTTTGATCGTCCCTTTTTATTTACATACAAATTAACGAGTCGCATCCATAGAATACAATCCAGAAGCTTTATTGATAATAAAGTATAAGCGAGTAAGTACTCGACAGCATATTTTTCCATAAAACAGCAATGTAATTAATATTGTTTCAGTAGTGGAGTCCAGTAAAATATAATTAGTGATTCCTCATTACCGCGCGGCATGGCCCCTCTGGACGTTCGTGCGTCTGCCGGCTTATGGTTATTAATAACACCGGCCGCCCCGCCCCGCGGCCCCGGCCCCCGCTCGCCCGCGCTGCCGCACGTCTGACATTTTAATTCCGGAGCCGAGTGTACGTCCACCACGTGCACGGCTATCGATAAACGTTTTATCGACTCGCTTCGTTTACTATGAAGCACTAGATTACTGGTTCCTACGTTTGACATTTATTATAGATAACGTAACTGGAAATTATTTCAATTTAGAATTATATTATCTATAAAAGATAACGGGTTGTTTGTTAAATATTATTGTACTGGTAACAATGTTATATTGGGAATGGGAATCATCTGCCGGGCTGTACTGTAAGCGGGCGACACGAGGGTTTCACAAAATATCATCGTGCTATGTTAACGAACATCACTAGCTACAAATGCTACAATGGCGGTCGGGCGAGCGCAGGTCGAGCGCAACATGGCTGCCTAGTAGGCGGTTCGAGTGACAGAGAGGAGAGAGGCAACGAATGTCGCTCTCCCGCTCGCTCTCGCACGCAACGCTCGCATCGATCTCTACTCGCTGTGCTCGCCCCCAGCACCAGAAAGGCGGAACTAACAAAATTACAAAGCGCTTTCGAGCCGCTAATCATAAAATAAGATACGACGTTTCATTTCGACCGTACGACTCTCGAGCGATCACGATGCTGGAATGGCCCTTGACTCTCAAAATTCTCTACTGACATCGTAGAGTATTAACCTCGCGTCGCTGCGAGTTTCGTTTAGTCATAGATGGAATTTTAGATTGAAGTCGCCGTTCGACTTAGATACTGATTTAGTGTCCTCTATTCTAGGCTACACTTATTTCATTGTTCCGTAGCAGGGCTCCGGACGGTGAATAGCTTCCGTACATAATAATTGCATCAGCGACCACGGCACCGGAGAGTTTGAGCTTTAGAGCGGAATTTTTAATTACGTTTGTTACTTTGATTGGTAACGAGAATCGCTGTAGGGTTGGGTATTCTAAATGGAACGGAACAGTCACATCTCGGCATTGTCGAGTGGCACCGGTTAGTTTAGCGTTAGCATAAATTGCACCGGGGATCGATTGTTTAATTCGAGGCCCGGGGAATCGAAGGAGAACACCCCTAGTGTTCTGCTTCGCCGGCCCCGTGATAGCTGAGTGACGTTTAATTTTTGCACCCCGCGAGACAGGCCTCGTGTCTTGCTGCGAAACTCTATAAGCCTTTATTTATCACGCGTCAGTTTCGTTCCGTTTTATTGGATAGAACTTTCTATACTCCGTTGTCTTTAGGTTATTGTATAGTTAGAAATATTACCCACAACTTTGCTTGCTTGGATTGATTTCATGGAGATCATTTGAGTAATTTGAGGCGTGAGAGAGGTGGAACCACAAAATACTTATAATTGAGTCTGATATCATCATATTAATGATTACAGTGGATTATTAGTGATTAATTTGGAAACAAACAATTTTAGGAAACAATAAAAAAACGCTTCTATTGTTAGCAGACAAACATTGTAATTTAATTAATGCAAAAGCGTCCACCACACTAAATTTATTCAAAGAAATGAGAAAACCTCGTCAGAGCCTTAATATAAATTGTAGCTCATCGTAATAGAGTCGGGTCTACCTATTAATGTTGGAGCATGTGCGCTGTCTCTATTATAACGTCGACGGCAGTCGGCCACGTGCTTTCAATAAATACTTGAGGGAGGAATATATTAAAAATTTGACGATTTTCGCCAAGATTTTGCAAATATTACATCGTTTCATCTATAACGTAATTTGTATAAGCTCTTAACGTAAGAAATGTTTAAGAATTAAATCTGTTGCTACGTCTTATGAGGAAAACGGAATCGATGTGTTGTTCAAAAAGTCACACGATACCTTTGAACATCTTAAAGATTTATAGGTAACTTGATATCGGTTAATTAATTCTTAATCACGATCACCGTAATTCAACACATTATCTTCATTCTTAAGGAAATTTAAAAACAAAAACCGACAGTAACAATAACATGTGACACAGTTAAAGCTCGACGGTAGTGCGACTGTAGGTAGTGGTAGGTACACTAGAAACTATGTGCCGAGCTTATCAACGAAATGTCACGTTCGGAACGCCTCGCAGTATGTAGTATGTACTCTCCTCGAATCCATTACACTGTCAGCGTCGGCCACGTGCGTTTCATACATAGGACTATGTAAATCTCGAGTCGTGCCAAAAACAAAACTATCGTATACGATGAATTCCGATCACTGTGTTATGACTGCTCGGCTACGACGGTGTACTGCTTTACAATAGAATATAAGATTTGTTGATTTATTCGTAGTATCGTTGTGTTTTTGATAAAAGATATTCTGACGATAGAATGTATGACGTAAGTATTTGTTTTATATTTTTCGGATCGTAAAGATGACATGTAAAGAAGGGTGATGTTAAGTTTATTTTAATTGAAAAACTGTAATTGCATCTTTCACTGTAACATATAGAACATGATTACACATATTTAGTCGTTGAAGAGTTAGATAGGAGAGGTAATCTACATTTAAAAAAAGATCTAAATATCAAAAGCGAACACTATAAGAAAAATCCAAAAGATACAGTTATGAAAAATCTTGAATAAACACCGCATAGAAAAGTTTAATGACAAAACAATTAAGAGAGAATGTTCAGAGAGCATTTATCTCTGGAAAAACGATTAATGGAATTTATTGGAGTTCGTACTGTTTCCTTAATAGTTTTACATAGTAAATCTGTATCAACATCTAAACTATTGTTATAAAGATTTATAAATTATAATTGTATATGTATTTATATGTATTTATATTTATATGTATGCATGTAAGTAACGAGTAAACTCAAAAAAATACTGAACCGATTTCAAAAAATCTTTTACTTCATTAGAAATATTATTATAGAATGCAACAATATTCCAAACTAACAAAGGCACTTACACTTTTTTATACCTTTATTTAGTCCGTGCGAATCCAGAGCGGATGGCTTGTATAAAAAAAAATCTACAACTTGAATAAGATATATCTATTAAAAATTAAATAATTTAACTAATACCGCTATGTAAAAAAATAGCAGGAAGTAGCTTTCGTCTCAACACCTACGCACTACCTGAATGCTGAATTAGTGATACCTGTTGTAAAATTTTTATTTTTTTATTAGAATTAAACAACTTTATGCCTATTTTCTTATTTTTTATAATTGATTATTAAGAACCACATACAGAACTGTAAAAAAAAATAACCGTAAATTGTACATCCAATTATATTATAAGTGGGTTCTTCTAATCGAAGGTAAATCGTAAGTCGTAACGTACGTAATTATAATCAAAGTAAAACTCTTCAAACTATTTCAGGCAAAATAGTTATCGGAATATAACGATACCAGCAGTTTCAGAGATAAAAACAGATATTGGACAGAACACGTCATACGAATAACGGCTGCCGCGCCGCGTAGGGAGCGGTACGATGTTGCAGAGATGCTAAGAAACGATACAAGCCAAGATCGTTTGGCGCAGAAATATTTAAAATGTACTACTATAGTGTACATTTTAAGAAAAGTTTACTTATTGAGTTCCTATGTTTATGAAATAGAGCTTCTAATTATTGATAACTAGACCGAGTCTTGACATTTTTTTCTCAATTTGTGTTCTTCTATACATGCATATTATAATTAAAATAATACATAAAAAAATAACATACGCGCATCATCATAAACTTCTGTCGTCACATATCAAAATACATCTTAAATGGAACGTGAGAAATGATTCCCTAATTCTAAAAACAAGAGCACCGTACAACGTTAAATGGAGCTCGGAGGGGCAGTCGCGTTCACAAGACGATCGAGTCATTAATCGAGTCTCTAAATTAATTTGCATATCCGTTCGGCTCGAATATCTCGATGTTAGAACACGACGTCCATCGAGCGGACGTCGTTATTTTTTATATTTAAATTATAATCATCAAGAGATACTGCCGTCGGTTTTTTAAGAGCCAGAATTACTAGTTTGTGTCTGAGAGAATCTTTAATGCGAGGAAGTGTTTAAATCATTTAATAGACGATAATCATACCAATAATGTTAATACGAAAGTTTATGTGTTTGTTACTTCTTCAAGCCGTACCTACCTGGTGGATTTAAATTAGATTCTAGCATATAGCCTACTTCGAAACTTAGTTTTCTATTTATCCTACGGTTATACAACAGAGATACGTGTCGTAGTAGTTATTGATAAGTCGATATGTCTAACGAAAACAAAATTATAGCTGATTGTTTTATTAAAATAGTTAGACCTTTATCTTATAAAATCCTTAATAATATAATATAGGTATGATATATGAAATTAGTATACTATTCTTACTATAAAAAGAGACTGCCACTATTACGAAAAAAGTTATATAAATACATATACATAGACACACACTTGCGTGTTTGTCGTGTCATATTCTACTTTATTCAGAAGCTACTAACTTTAATAACACTGGATAAAATATAACCACAATAAAACGTAAGTTTTCAGTAATATAAATATTTTTAAAATAAAAATATAAAATCCTTAAACAAATGAAAATATAACAGGTTTATTCCACGCGATCGACAAACAATACTCAATGCAAGGTGAAGCGTTATCACATTACATAAGTTACTTAAATGCGCCCATTATACAAGTTATGATTTACACTATGACGTATGAATGCATTACCGTTTTCTTTCAAGTATATTGGCAAATTAAAAGGGACTTCTTATTTGTTTATATATTTTTGCTGGCTTTTTTTTGTGTGATTAACTTTTTTCCTTCAACAATCCTTCAAGCCTTTGAAGCCTTTAACCTTAAACAATCAATCAAAATCAAGTCTTTAACAATATTCTTCGTGTTCTTTATACTAACAGCAGCTATTACAGAAAATGTCAACATTTTATAATGTTAGCAGTACATAATTAGTAATGTTGCCTTCTGACTGAGCGAATTTAATATACCGTATCTTATAATCGAATTAATATTAATCGATATCGATCAGCCATATGAATATTTATTTGGTATAAGTACCAATTTATATAAAAAAAATAATGGCGCTTCATTTAAAAAATATACAAATTTTAACGCGAGCTTCGTTAAAATTTGAAGTACTTAACTGAATTTAAACATTCAACGTGATAAAACATATTTTACGATTCGAATATCGTAAAAACTTTATGCATCACATGGGATTACCGAGCAAGGAAATGAGCTTCACTAATTAAAATTATAAATATTTATATTAATGAGAAATACAATATAAACACTGAGCGTTGATTCGTTTCTTTTTTCATTTTATCAAATTACGTAACAACGTATAAAAATAAAAGGCAAAAAAGCCTTTTAAGCGCCGCGATAATGCCGAGCCCGACAAAGGAAAAATAAAAAGAGCTGTGAAAAGTTCGCGAAAGTAAAAGTTATCCATTAGGATGAGCATGACCATAGACGGTTTATTGAAATAGTTATTGTTGGGGAGGTAATTTTTAAAAATTGCCTACATTTGGCAGCAGTTTAATGGCTGCGATAACAGTAAAGTTCATAGCCGAAGCTCCACGGTCGAGTTTCGTGGATTACTCGTACTATCCATACAGAGGGGTGCAATTTCGTTAACGTTACAGATTTCCATATAAAATAACATCGCGCTGGGCGGCGTTATCGCACGATAATGTTTTAAGATGGTAATTTAAGCATTTTAATATAAACTGCGATACATTCACCGTTTCATAGTTCTAATTTGTGTTTTTTTTTATTTAACTCAATAACCTACCTACCAAAATTAATGACTAAAATGAATTTAATACAATAAAGAAGCTTTGTCATGTTGAAAGTATAGAAATATGCTACAAAACCATATGTACAACCATGATGTTTATAGAAGGTATCAATAGAATCGGATATTTACTAGACACGGTAAAAAGAAGAATGTCTTGCACAATGCACATACAAACATAAACCCCGAAAATATAATTCCTCCTTTCAAATAGTCGCAATAACAAACAATTGAACAACATTAATAAAATAACGATAAAATTTCTATCTTAGAGTTCAAATGAAAGTAAACATCCCTGGTAAATTATCTTCCATGGACTGAAATGTAGGAAAATAACAATATTATTGGCTCAACGGATCGTAAGGGGTCCTTCACTCGGCTTTAGAGAAACTATCTCGAGACATCTCGTTCGTGCGAAATATTGTGACTTAAAAGGACTTATCAAAAGCTCCCGCTATCAGTGTTAAAAATTGATAGAGTAATGAAAACTTTAAATGAAATGTTTTGAATAACATTATTATCAACAGGAAATTATTTACTTACAGCTGGTAAGCCGGAAAGTTTAATTACGAATAGATATAATCCATACAAAAATTACGCTACAGGGTTAATTTATGTGTAGTAGTACTAGCACAGTTTCACTAGTTTCAGGAACTATTTCGATAAAAAAAATCGCGTCAGAAAACCAATTCGTTGAACAAATACCTACTATGTAAGTAGTAAGTAATAACAAAACATAAGTAAACATAAGTAAATCAATATGTTCGTTTAAGATGACTAAAATGATTTTATAATTGTTTAAAATATTTCATAAATAGCCAAAATATTATATTATTACAATGTAGTTGGTAAAGAACAATTTTGAACGTATTTATGTCGGAACATATTGTTATCACGTGTGATAGAATATGATAAATATAGTCTTATCAGACACTACACTGCAACGACATTTCTAAAGAAACTTAAAATAATATTCGGCGGCGATACGATGGAAACTTTACTCTACAATAATATCAGATGAGATACTCAATAATGTTTATATTATACACAGGTCTTCACTCGTCTTCAGACCAGTACAATTAGGTTTTGAAAAAAAAAAAAATTATAGTAGAATGCAACCAATTCCAAATGGTAGAAAATACGATAAATATGAAAGGAAAAATAAATTTCTTTCCCATTTGGTCATTTTTAAAGGGATCTGCACTGATCAATAACTCTTGCGTAAAGAGAACTACATAATTATTTGAATGGATAAATCTTTAAAGATACTAAAAACGTTCAATCCATTTTCGCCGTATTATTTTTTTAACGTTTAATTAATCATATTATTTATTAATTAAATGATAAATTTTTGTTAACATTTTTCTTTAAAGTTAAAAAAGTGATTTAAATTCTACATATTTTTGCCGACCTTTTTTAGTATTACAGGATGTATAACGGACTCTATACCAAGTATTAGTAATGTAGGTTCCAGTGGGTCAATCTAATAGTAAGCAGGCAAACTATATTTGCTTTTACTCCGTCCCGTCGGGACTGTGACCAATGACAATGATAAACACAATAATTGATAAACACGTTTTGGTGATTATAGCTATTTGGCAACTGTAGATTCTATATACGCTATTTTTATTAAAAATCATATTTGAAATAGTAAGTTATAACTGCTTATAAAAAAATTAAAGCATGAGAGCCGCAGCTCTTAAGATATAACACACATTATCCCATATTTAAAACCAGCAGAAATCATTGCTATATAGCTTAGTTTAGCTTTGATATTCCCAATTTTTACCAGTACACCAACTTAACTAGTAACATGAAAAGCTAGATAGAAAAGATAGATTCTTTTCAAAATTCTATAAATTGTTAGTTTTTGTAAAAATTTTGATCGGAAACATAAACTATTGGAACCTAAACACACACTTTTCTAACTCGATATCTCTCTTAAAGCAATTCTTCCTTTACCATCTCCGATTTTGCCCACCACTAAATCCAACTAAAAGCAGGCCCTGGCTTCGTCCAATTCTAAAGTCTAGGGAAAACTTAAAGTGGTCGTCTTACCTGGTGCGGCGGTTGCGATCCGGGCGGCAAGTGCGGCGGGTGCTGCGAGTCCTGGGTCGGCGAGAGCCCTCCCGCACTCTGAGCTGTGCCTGGGCTCGGCGCACCAGGTGGGTGAGTGGGAGGCTGCGGAGAACCACCGCGTTCGTAACCCTGGAACAATCACATTATTTTGTTATTTTTACATAACATAACGTTACATTAATAGCTAAAATACGTAGGTTAAAAACTTCCGTATGAAAATATGCTGTAGTTTGGGGTTTGTGATCTATGGAAAAGAATTTCTAAAAATGGTCACTATAAATAACGAAGTGACAAGAAAATTGATGCGAATAGCATTGTAGTCATGTTATTAGGTTGCTTCTTCTATAAACAAAGATAAGTATAAAATATAAATCCCTTCTTTATCAGAGAAAAAGAATTTGCAATGATTTCTAAGCTAATTTATTAAGATGAAAATTGACAGGAATAGGAAAAATAAAAATATTTTTATAGCTCTCTGGTACAACACAAAAGCCGAATGTAAATTGCTGTTTACTTCTTCGTTTTGCATTTATTTTACGTTATTTTTTTGTAATATTACAAAGGTACACGTTTAAATAACAGAATCAAATCTTTCAAAAAAAAATCTCAAGTCATCATCGTACTGTTATAAAGCTAGACCATGAGTGGTATAATAAAATGTTTTTTGCTCATAGGTACACTTAATAATATAAAATGTAGGAGATTACGTTAAACACCTAGAAGGTGAGTCCTTGGCCGTGACTTCAACCTTATTATTACAACTTGTCGCTGGTTCTTATTAAGCAATACTGAATACGATTGTAAGTAGGTATTATACGTAAAGCTTTTTGTTTTTCATTAAAACTTTATGAATACGTTCCACTATACACGTTGGTAATGACAATCAAAAAGTCAACAACAAAATTTAGCCTGCCCCCTATGTTTGTGCATTAACAATTACAAATGCATTTTAAGTAGTTAAAATTTGAAAATTGAATTAGTAGCCACAAAAATAATACTTACTTATGAAATGTACAGTATTATTATGTTATATAACTTATAATTAGAAAATAAATTCCTAACTTCGTCATTGAAAAACAAGTTTTATACACATACCATAATTTAGTTACGGCCACGTAATATTTATTGCTATTAAAATCTTTGTATTGAATAAATTTTTAATAACGTGTCTTATGAAGTGTATAATAAGTGGAAGTAATTTAATAATGGTATCTACTTTTTGCAAATTATCTTCATATTTTCAATATAGGTACTTACAACGAATTAACGTTAAACCTCTTAGGGTCATTGTCGACCGACGGGGTGGTGATCGATGCTAAGAAACAGTTTCTTGCTTCATTGTGTATACTAACTAGTCCTATACAAAAATAACTTTATCTTTTAATTTATATTTTTACTAAATAACTATCTTCACCGCCATTCCACTGAATGGGCCGAATGGCGTTTGAGCCTTAACCTGTTCATCAAGGAGATTTATAAGCAATAAAACAATAATACTTCAACGTCAATCATTAAAAAAATTAGTCGAGATAAAATTATATTTATGTATGTTCTAACCATAGAACATATACCTCGGTATAAAGTCGCTCCGTAAGTAGATACCAACTAATTCATAATTCCTAAGTAGTTCATACTTTGAGATTGTAAAGGTTACAACATTTATGTTTTAGCATGTCCATATCGATGAAACTGTATGAAAATAGAGATCTACTGATATATGTATACAACCTAATTAGATAAATTATTTTTTATAAACTTATATTAGCGTAGTGAAGTAGAACTGTTATTCGTTTAATTTTATATTCCGGATAATTTATAAT
>DVXP01001887.1:0-13845 GCA_018235645.1 Junonia grisea | reverse complement strand
GCGTGAGTGAGGGTACCGGAGGCCCAATTCCCCACCCCTTCCCCATTAATTCCCCATCCATTCCCTCTCCATACCCCCGAAAAGGCCGGCAACGCATTTTGTAGCTCTTTTGGTGTTGCAACTTGCAAATGTCCATGGGCGACAGCATTCACTTTCCGTATATTATGCCGTATATATATATATATAATATATATATTTCCATCAGGTGATTGCCGTATATTATGCCGTATATATATAAAGACGGCGATGATCACTTTACAAAAGGAGCATCCGGTGACATAGGTATCTGATTTAGTAAAATCTAGCTTAGGTATTAGTAGATTATTACCTAACAAGTACAACGACAACGAGTAGGTACAAATTGTGATTAAAATACATACCTATTTTTTTTTCTCAATATTAAAATTCATGATGTTCAAAAAGCAGATGGAAAATTTCTGCAAAATGGCAACCAGATTGGTTCTCCCGTTGGGGCAGGATAAAAATATAAATTTGAAATCTTGGTGTGTTTACAAAATACTCAGTCAAATCGGTTCAGCCGATTCGCCGTTAAAATGAAATGAAACGAGGAAACCAATCTTACAAACTTTGGCCTTTAAAATGCTTATTAGAAAAATAACAAGGAAATAAGAATAAGATATTATGCATATCCACAATACATATCAGATCAAGCCAAGGGTCAAAATATTTATTCTATTCGCAACATAACTTTCGAAATTTTTACACACGTCCTGCTGGCCCTGACAAAAAACGGTAAGACTGTGCCTAAAAATTCATATTTTATGTTGTTATTAACACTTTTCAATAAATTAGTCTTTTAACTAATCTGATTTTGTCCACCCCTAAAGCCGAATTTGCCAATTTTTTATAGCTGTAGGTATACTTTTCATTTGGTGGAATCAATGAAAACTACCTATTGAAAAATAAATGATACTCGTATGTATAGACATGTCGCAGTCACCCCTAATAGTAAAGCTTACATTTCGTTGACGACTTCTGTAGTGCTAGGAAATATATATTAATGCCGACGGTTGCGGATTCGATTCCTACTCGAAGCATGTATTTGAATTTGTGTGGATATTTATTTCAAGGTTTTGTTTGATGTTTTATTTTGTGGACCATCGCACCGTGCTTAATAGAGCATATAAAGCTGTTAGTCCTAATATTTGACAATAAACTGATAATTATTATCGTTAACGTAACACAGCCTGTACATATCCCACTGCTGGGCATTGGCCTCTTCTCTTATTAGGGAGAAGGTATGGAGGTTAATCCACCACGCTGCTCCACTGCGGATTGGTGGATGTGTCAGAATTTCTTCCGGCACATGCAGGTTTCGTCACGATGTTTTCCTTCACCGCCTAGCTCAAGATGAATTTAAACACAAATTTAGCACTTGAAAATCCAGCGGTGCTAGCCAGGGTTTGAACCGGTGGCCTTTGGTTAAGATCCACGTGTTTTATTATAACGTTTGATTATTATCGTTAAATGTTGTATTTTAATCATATCCATTGATTGGCATTAGAAGTTACAAAGATTAAAGATTTCTACTAATTTGTAACAACCTAATTATCTAGAGGAAGTTATAAAGATTAGTGGATCCTGGTATAGAAAAAAGATAGGTCAAGTATATTGACATAATGTAGTGAGCAGACTCACGGCCTGAGCATACCTGTGCCACCAGTGCAGCTATATCGTGGTAATAAAGTTGATGTGATCCAAACTTTTAATGTATCAAAAAATGAAAGTTTTATTAACTAACTTTTTAAAACATTTCTCATAAAAATGCATAATATCTTACTGCAATTCAAAACATGAGCAAGTTGTTCTTGAAGAAGTGTGGAAATTACTAACTTTAAGTTTCTCTTATAAGAATCTATAAGTTGTTACTAAAATACATAAACAAAATTTCATGTTCCAAACGACAAAACATCAAAAAGCAAGCGAACCGTCCGTACAGAACAACTAAATTAAATACCTCATTACTCACGCAAATAAATCAATATACGTAAATAATAAAAGGCCATTTCGAATATCAGTGCGCACCGCGCGACCGATGGAATGTATCTGGCCGTTTTTTACTCGGCGTTCTTTTTTTAAATATTCAAATGGAATCACCCAAATTAAGTAGCCATAAACGGAATCAGCTTCCAAATTTGAATATTTCATTCGTTCCCGTGTAAGCGCGTGCTTTGATTTGTGTGTCGTTTGTAGTTGTGTGCGTGTGGTAGTGATGCGCTGTTGATAGTTTATGATAGAATCGAGTCGATAAAGTAGTTCTGTTTTTGTAACAAAAAAACTTTAATTATATTTATTTATTTATATATAATATACAACTGATACAGTTATATTCTTCTAAAATAGGGCTACACATAAGGAGTTAATAGCTTTTATAAAAAAAAACTGTTCATACAAACTATTTATATTTAGCATAACTAAACCTATTAAATACAAATACAAGGGAAGCTGTCGTTAAAACTAATATTATTAATATGTCAGAAAAATATGTATTTAATATTTTCAATAATGTGTAGAAAAAATTTAGTAATACAATTATTAAATATTTATTATCAGTATACAAGGCATAGGTCATTGTTTTCAAACAAAAAAAATAAACAACATCACAAAACATCGATATCGATAAAAATTAAAACGCCCAACCCAAAACCTTTTGTCGAAGCGCGCCGCGTTGATAAGGAAACATTTTAAATTAGTAGGAGAAGAAGAGAAAAAATATTATTATACGAGTAAAAAAAATAATATTTTTTATTTATATTTTATCACACAAAACGGGTAGCCGCGGCTACCACAGATATAAATTATATCATTTTTCACTGCGACAACCTTAACGGACGTAAAAAATGACGGCCATTCAGTTCGAAGTTTGAATTTGCCGCGTTTTTTATACGTTTCCGGGCGACGGGATTCCATTATTGAACTTCGACATTTGAAATGAGTTTTTTGTTGCTTCTTTTTACATTGCCGGTTTAGTGTGGTCAAATTTTTATACGGTATTTAGAAAAGTTGCAATGTATTCTACGATGTTATGGATTATTTGTCTTATTATTAAAGTTAGGTCTTTTGTTATTGGTCGGTTTTATTGTTGGAATTCATAATTGAGTTAATAATTAATCAAACTTTATTAATGTGATTTAGGGGGCGTTTTGTTTTGATGGTTGATTTTTATTGATTGACAGTAGACTTTTTAATAAGTATTTCATGCTGTTTCTTAGTTTTAATGTAATGTAAAAAAGATCATTAAAGATTAATGTCTTAAGGTTTATTTTTATTAGGTATGTATAATATAGATTAAAGGTTAGGCATAACAGGACATAAAGCCGGACCTACATGCATTTTATATGACATAAACTATGCAATATGGTCGTGACATTTTTTTATGCAAGTCTTTACAGAAACCGTAACTAAATTTCTTCTTCTTGTTTTTCCTGTTGGAATCTGTATTGCGAATACCGAATACAAATGTAAGATGGCATATTGGTGTTATTTTAACAATTATCTAAGCTGAATATTTTTGGCATAGGTAGGAATAATTAGGTACATAAAAAAATAGTAAGCATACTAAGAATACCTAATTTTTATTAGTAGGTTATTAGTACATATTACTTATACTTAATTTCTGTAAAAAAATCAAATTAACGTTTTGCTTTTCATAACAGATTTTTTTAATAAAAGTGCCAAATAAAAATATTTTCACCATACTTTTTTTCTTTTTACTTTTCCTAACAACCTCTTTATAAAATTAAAATAACTACCACCTTCCACATATTAAAACGACCTCCTTCGAGTCTTATACTCCTTCTAGCTCCCTCAGAACCACAAAGATAAACAGCCGACAAAAATATCATAAATTTCCGAACGCCGCTCCCGGCGTAAAAAATGTATATTTAAACTATATCTCACTTTGAGAGTTCCGACGCGGGGAGTAGTGTGGAATGGGTTGACCGACTGTGATGGTGGGAGGTTATGAGTTTGATGACCTTACTTTAAATAATCGAGGACGTCTTGTGTACCTATGTGTAATTTATCTAAGTACCTACATGCCTATGTAGTAAGTATATCTTTATAAATATATTTTTCTTATCTTGAAAACGACTATATTTGTTCCATGTACATCGAAAAGCTACATAGTTTAGAACCAAATTTTGTGTTCAGACTTTAAAGTTTATCTGCTACCTTGATATTTAATAAGATGTCAAAAATGCTAACAATAAGTAAAAATTAGTTGTCCAGGTGGGTTCTATATTAAAAATCTCATGATATATAGAACGGTAATAACTAGATTCTTAAAATTTTTGCAGGAATATACATTCTGCATTGTAGATATCCAGCTCGCTGGAGTGACGACATATGCGTGGTTGCCATAGACATCCACTTCAAAAAGATTTTACAAAACTCTTAAACTGTAATAATAGAGGTAAAAAGCATGCAAGATATAGCCGAGAAAAGCTGCGGGCAACTGCTAGTAAATCGTAGTATATGATTATAGACTAACTTTAATTTAAAGTGTATTATTAATAGACGATTGTCATATTCTCTAAAGTCCAAGAAACTCTTTGTTTCAACGCACTTTATTTAAAATCACCTTCATGTTTCAACATTTTTTTTTACATTATTTCGAAAATTTTCCATACCTTTTATTCAGCATGCTTTTAAGAGTGCGATTTATTTTACATACTTTTAATTTAAGCATATTCCTTTATCACATATTTTTATTATTGGCAATAAAATATCGAAATTTAGCTTCTGAAGTACTCAAGCGCAACAATAAAAAAAAATATGTAATCATTCACAAAAAAAATCTCAATATAAATAATTACGGTGCTACCTGCTGAGTTTTAATATTTTATTATAAAACACGTCAACGACACGATGATTGAGAATTAAAAATACATGATATATGACAAATTAATTCGAACAATTTATAATGTGACGTATCCATATATTACCTCCTTCATTAGTCGGACAAAACCAACGACATTTAACATCGATATCACTCGACGTAATAGAGCTTAACAACCAATACATTATGAACTGAATAACAAAATCCAACTTTATTTTACAAAGTAATAAGGTTTAAATTTGTCTTTTAATTGATAGCGTAACATGTGACCTTTCGATAGGTGAGAACAACATGACATTTGAAAACGTATGTGGTACAAATGTTCTCAGTTCGATTTTGATTTTTCGAATTTCGAACGACATACCTGTAGGTTCTTTATAATATACATTTCATTAATTAAAAAAATTTTAACAAACAAAATAATTATCAAAACATTTTTATAATATAAACGCAAATATTTTTATATTCTATTAATATTTAAAAATCGAATCGTAAATTAAAATCTTGTCATCGTCGAGACGTGTTTTGGCAAAACGATTATTAGGAGCCGCGCTTGACAGATATCATAGGCGATCGTAAAGATCGGTTTTTATTATTTTCTAATCTCATAACTATATGGACGTAATAAAATACCCAAGATGGCGTACGGTAGCCGGCGCGGGAATTTATGGGTGTTGTATCAATTAGATATTATATTGGAACTAGTGAACTTTCTTGAGAAGTATTTTATATCGAACTAGATCTTAAGCGGCTTCGTTATTATGTTACATTTATTTTATTCAAAGCTGTTGTAAGAAAGTTTAGACTTTTTGAGTTTGTACCCGTACTCGTCTATTTAAAATTTTGATATTCAGCTACTTATAACCTACTTTTTTTTAATTTGTCTCAATTTCAATAAAGTTGAAATTATATCATCTTAGTTATATTTCATTTCATTAATTTTTATTGTAGCGAAACACCTTATGGGTACAAGTTACAATATGTTATTATTAATGTGAAATAAATTTTCTATCATAAAGAAGAATTGTTTTAAGTCACGCCTTTTTAAATGATTTTTGATTTGAGATCACGATAGTGTGTAGTCTGTTATTATAATTTTCAAAAAAAAAAAATAACCATTAAAACAGCATGAAGAAGTAACAAACATACGCACTTATTGTTAGTCCAGTAACGTAACATAGCCTGTACATATCCCACTGCTGGGCATAGGCCTCTTCTATTAGGGAGAAGGTATTGAACTTAATCCACCACGCTGGATATACATGTGTCAGAATTTCTTCCGGCACATGCAGGTTTCCTCACGATGTTTTCCTTCACCGCCGAGCTCGAGATGAATTTAAACACAAATTAGTCCAGTGGTCACTGTGAATGACTAATAAAATTGTAAGCGCGGTGGCGGGTTTGATTCCTCCCCATGACAAACTTTTGTATGTTACCCTACTGACCTTACGGATATATACGAATGTTTTTTTGTTCGATGTCTGAAATTCTAATAAAAAAAATAAAAAAATAAAATAGGTTTAGCAAATACTTAGAAAATAAATAAAATTATTGAAATAGTTGTATTTGTTGGCGTTATTATCCCGGTTCCAAAGATATTTTTACGCTTATCATTTTTTTATTTTACATTTTTATTATACAAAAAAAAAAAAATGTATTAACCCTTTTAAAACATTTTAGTTTACATACTTCTTCTATACGGTAAATATACTGATATTTATCATAATTATATCTAGATTACTTTATGGATATAGCTTTTTCGTACGTTCCATGTCACAGTAAAAATTCCGAGTACAGCAAGTATTATTGTCGATAATCTCTTAAAAACTTGTGAATAGCAATTTTAAGTCGTTTTAAGTAACATTGGAGACGAAATTAAAAAATGTCCAACACTCAAAACTTTCTAAGAACATATTACCTGGTTTATCCGAATGGGTGTAATGTGTTTAAACTAATAACAAACGAGATGTAGGAAGATTAGCTGTTATTATGATAAGTTTTTCACCGATTTGGAAAAAAAGATTATTTTGATGCGTGTTTTTAATGTTCGTTACCTCTATTTTTACTTTTATTTATATCGAAAGGTTTGGTCCAATAAATTTTCTTACCTTTTTAATAAAAATAAGTTTAGTATTTTAGTTTTGCATTTAACTAATTAAAACAAAATTATTAAGTATTTTGTTTAATTTTTTTTAACAATGCAATATAATACATTTTGTATGTTTTGTATGAAACGTTATAAAATCTTTAATGAATATTTTTTAGAAATTAGTAATAGGAAAAATAAACCCTATTAGGTATATTGTATTTTTTAGGTATGTCTTGTATCTTGTACTAACTTTTCATCATAGAAGTGAGCTTCAAGGAATAATTACAATAACACTTTTAAGTATTCACATGGTCAAATTCAGTAATATAAAAATTACTTACCCATATTAAATTTTGTATAAACTTATTATTTTTTAATCTGCATTCGAAATAAAAAGCAGATTACACAAAGACTACTGTCACAATATTGTCATTAGGCCTAAGGCACACTGTTTTCTTTGTTTTCTGTGGTTTTTCTGCAAAATTTGATCTTTTGTTTAAAAACAATGTAAAGGAGGATTAGTTTTAGTATCTTTTCTATGACTGGCTACTTTAGTTTTGGTTCGTTTTTTTCTATACTATCTAGTGTGAATAACTAATCTTTAAATTCTTAAAACGAATGTGTAATGATATTGTTTTATTTCCATAATAGGTAGGTAACACATATTAAGTAATAAGTAGGGCTTGAAATTATTTTAGGCACGAATTAACTTAATAAATTCTGTTTCAGTATTGTTTTGTCCTGTTAAATTCGTGTTTGTGGTTAGTAAAATGCATTTTTTATCACTTAAATAAAGTAAATAAGTTGTTCGTGTCATAGATAGTAAAACAAAAAATATACATAAATGTTAATGGGATTGTCAAAAATTGTCTTTCAACTTTTTATGTTGTCATACTCTTATTTTTTGTAATTTTTATTTTAATTAAATATTACTGAGAAAACTACTGATTCATTTATTTATAGTCTTATAACAGTTTCAACTAAAAGCGTAATGACCCAAATTAACAAAAAAATTAACAGTTTACTGACACTATAGTACCTAATAATTAAATACAGTGGATATCTAAATCCGAAGTGTTAGTTTTTCTCGGTAGGCTAAAAATTCCGATCAACTTTACGTAGAAATGGATTCTTAACAACAATGTACCTAATATTATAAAATCATACAAAATGTATGGGAACGACATAACGGCGCTAAGGTAATTTCCAACACTAGGTACGTAGGAAAGTCGTTTTTTGGCTAGTTTTATTGTTTATCTTTTCTTTTTTCTTTTTTTTTTGAGCATTTTCCCGGACGTAACCAGGGTCTGCTTTATTCTAGCCTAGGTAGGTGTTGACAGGTTACTGATTTTTACGCAAAACGATTGCCGTCTGACCTCCGCAACCCAAAGGGCGAGCCAGTAAGCATTTTGACTAGAATATTTACGGAATATTAGAATATGAGTAGAGTTATCAGTTGATTGTGATAGCAATTGGGACCGACTGCTTAACCTGCTCTCCAAGGCATGGTGGGGTACCCACACTCGGACCTAGAAACAAATGTTTGTACAAATACAAACATCCGCCCTGAGCGGGAATCGAACCCGCGATCGCTAGCTTTAATAACGCATTCACCACCAGAGCGTTCGACTAGAATTTTCTTTTTTCTAAAAAAGTAAAAGTAGTTGTAAAAAAAGAAACGTCTAAATGTTAGCTTTCATTATCATCAAATTAATCTTATCGTTATACATAGATTCTTTTATTCTTTTATTCAACAACTGCTGACGAATCAATTAATATGACCTAGCAGCGGCTACGTCTGCGTGGGCGCAAGATCTCTGTCTTACTTCACAATTTATAATAAATAAGCTAATTTTATGACAAAACTTACTTATTATCCTGAAAATCGCGAAACCTCGTTAGCCTTTGACTCTGAATATTTTTTCTAGGTGTCGATCGATGAGCATTTTTTAGTTTTCATTTATTATATTTTACCAATTTACGCCAATTTATGTCCGGACTATTAGGTAGGTACGGTTGATTGACTAATATGATAGCTGTATCATTTCATTGATTTGGAGCTCAGTTTAATAAAATTCTAGCTAAACTGTGTTATTAAAAATCAGTTTTTAATTTAAAAATAAGTAGGTAAAAGTCTGCATACAAAGGGCTCCCAAACGAGCCTAGAAATAATTTTACATGGGTCTATTATTGTTGTTCGCTTTTTAGTAAAATAAAATATAGATAGTAAAATAAGCCATGCGTGGGTTTGTAAAATAAATTAATAAAATCTAAAAAATAAACACATAAAACTCTGAAAAACCACAATTAGGTACACACTTGATTAAATATCGATAATTATATTTTATTATTAAATAAATAAAACAATAAGTTCTTCCCACCTGTATTAATTAAATTTCAATAGAAAATTCTAAACAATAGCGAAGCTGTACAGTAATTACTTCATAATAAGTGTGAAACCTTTAGCACGTGTTACGCCCTTAAAATCTTAAAACAAAGACCATAAGATACATGGACCACCTACAACAATCACGCCTATTATTACACCCACAACTAGCGACCGCAGGTAAGAAAATGTCGCCAAAATGATAAAAATAGATAATAATAGATAATAAACAAATGCTTTTTTCTCCTTTTTACCTGAAAATGTATAGGGGTGGGGCGGAGAGGCGAGGGGCGACGCCGCGCGGCAGTCGGAGCGTAACCGCGAGCGCGCTTGTGTCGACTGCCCGCGCGCCACAGACATAAAATACCGGACAGCGCGCTTAGTGGAATTTGTTTACTTTTTTTAATCCATCGAGCCTAAACAGACAACGAATTTATGTAAACAGCGTAATTTAAAAACATAAAATTTAATAGTTAGACTCTTCAAGGACGTGTAATTAGGAAATTTGATGGCGATTAAGTGTTTTTTTCATTTTTAATATCGATAAGATAATTGAATAGAAACGTCACGTTTCGTGGCGTGGTCGTGCGAGTGATCGATTAATTTAAGGATATTTTTTTTTGGTCAAGTGCAGTTACAAGTGCCCGTGCTAGTTTGGATTATAGTGTGCGGAGGTAAGTTAATTTTTAATCTATTTTCTTTTATTTTTGAAATGCATAAAAAATTCCGAACGTAAAACTTTTTTCTAAATCAATATAGCACTGCGGTAGTCCACTAAAGTCCATTGACCTTTCGTGTTATTGTGTCATACCCGACTGAAGAAAGTTCTTTCAAAATAAAACGAATAAGTACACGACATCACGAGTATATCGTAAAAATTTTATTTTCGCTTACCCGCTTTATATGGCAATAAAATAACAACAAATATAAATCTACTGATTTCTAATTATAATAATAATGTTTATTACGTTGAAGTAGATATGTATGAAACAATTTATACAACAATAGCTTTTTTTGAAAGAAGCAAAATTTCCTTTTATTTTAATCTTTTTTTTTTGAAAAAAAAAACAATATATTGTTATAAAAATATTACAAAAAAAATATTCAAGAACTTTCATAAATCATTCTATTTTTAAACGAAAATAGCGTAACACGCAACATGTACCTAGGCCGTTTTATTAATAAAGTTAATAAAATAATATCTAACTTCAGTTTATAGAAAACATTCAATAGTGTATTATTAAAAATAGATAAGAAAAAAAAAATGAAAATATATCGATTTAAAGATAAATAAGTAGCCGTAGTGTACTTTAACCTTAGCCACCGTTTAGGCCTATCATTCTATGGCCACCTAGATAGATAACATATCATAACTACTAAAAAAATACTACTTGATAAAAATAACATAAAATTTATAGCTAAATGTTATAAAAACGTATCGTCGTCGAAAATTAAGCCAGTGACATTATTTATAGGATTTTAATGCGTGGAAAGAGGTTTAACTCATGTCATTCTTGTTTATGCCTAGAGCGGGATCTTTTGTGTTTAAAAAAATATATTTCTCGTTTATGCTATTTGGACATGGATTGTTAGATTTATTTATAAAAAAGTTAGGTTCTAGTTTAAATCTTACTTTTTGTTGCTATGAAGTAAATTGCGATTTATATTTTAAACTGGTTAATTTTGGGATAAAATGGATTGTTAATTTATTCATTTCGCTACTTTAATATATTTTATACAATAGTCTACTTTTTTTAACCCGCTCGTGTTACGTTTTTGTTCATGATAATTATGGCCTATGATCGTGTACAATAATATTTAATTAACTTCGATACCTTCAATATACGTTCTGTGGTCCTGAAAACCTCGCACATAGAAATTAAAATCATACAAAATTAATCCTTTTAATTATGTTACTATTAAGTATCTATCATAAAGAATATAGGTATATTTAATTTTTGTACATATCTATTACAAATTACGTGTTATTTATTAGAAGTGTAAAAATATCCGTTGCTTGTGAAATGCCGTCGGTTCATTTTAACACTCAAATCCTTAATACACTTAATTATGTTTAAAAGTATTTTAGTGGGTCTTAGATACATAATTAGATATTTTATATATATACATCTGTTTAGTGTTTAGTTTTGATAGAGACTTTTAAAAAAAATAGAAATAGGTAGTAAAAAAGGATAAATTCGGTTTTAATTTCGGAAATAGCAAAGAACGTGACTTGGGGTGACGTTTTATTTTGAATCGTGTTTTAATTTATTGACGTCCGAAAAAATTATAATTATAATGATTTATAAATATTTTTTGAATTTTTTTAAAAGTAGATTTACTAATTTATAAAATTCTTTGACGTTAATAAAAAAAATACAAATTAATAAGTTACATTCGTGAATGGTTTCATATTACGTTACGTTTCATATTTCATATAAACGATATAAATTAATTGTTTAATACATGGATAGGGTATGACTCAAATAAATAAAAAATATATCCACCTACTTTATATTAGGTATTTACTGATTATATCGAAGGAAAAACATGTTATCTTATAGGAGTTCACTTAACACTAAACCTACCAAGTAGCGGTCAAACTGACCTTTTTCAAATTACTTTGAAAACATACACATTTTAAACGCTGTACGTAATACCTTTATCAAACTAGATAGGTATACGGCAATTCTTAGAATATGTGTTATAATATGTTCTTAATTCTTTTATTTAGCTTCTTAGGCTAATTTAATTAAGTGTAATTTTCTTAATATTAATTGATTAAGAAAATGTATACTAAAATTATCGTTAGGTTTGGTGATAAATTAATTTCTCTAAATACGTTAACAAGTAACGTAAAATAGGTAACAAGTGTAATTTTACAAAGCATTAGGTATAAAAATTTAAACGCATGCAAAACCAATTAAAAATGTTGCTTACAGTGTTAAAATAAAATGTCTAAAAATATTTTAATTAACATATAAAAGATTATTCGTTATAAATATAAACTACAAATTAAAATAAATTCCTACAAAAAAAAAAAAAAACGACTTAATCAAATCTTATCATCAAGTTTAAACTTAAATTACGTAACAAGTTATATTAGAAACGGATGTTATTTTATACACCATTATGCTATGGTGTGTCAACCCCATCTCACACCCCTAGGGGCGTGGTGCGGCCACGCCTCTCATGGTGTTTACCCCACTTTACTTGAAGCTACGTATTTTGATGTAGGAATATTGCAATACACTTTTTAAAGGTTTTTTTTGGAAAGATAGGTTTATTTTTTTATATATTTTTTTTATTTGTTTCTAAGTAGGTATAGTAATTTATGTAGCTAAATTAGGTAGGTATATCTTAAATTTTGCTATTTATATGCTATAGAAATATGTTCGATGTAAATATTATTTTTAATTAGTTGAAAAATGTCCTATCTACCACTATTTTCTCAAAATACTTACAAAAATAAATTTTTAAGCGTAAATTGTAAAATTGCCGTCACAAGAAACAACGTATCATGCTTACTGAATTAAAATCTATAGTTTATTTTCGTTGAAATAATGTTGTAACACTCGTATTTTTAATTTTTATTATTTTAAACTTCTGGATGTTTCAAACACTGTATTATTGCGGTCACGGGTAGGTAGATCAAAATGTAAAACATTTTATTTTCATTAATTATATTTTAAAAATTAATCTATTCCTAATTTCCTTCCTTTTGGTAAATTCTGTTTAGTAATTTTGATAAAGACAGGTAGGTATAGATTGGACCTATGAAAAGACAACCTACCCCTACCTATTGGTTACGTATAAGTAGGTAGGTTGCCTTTTCTTCGATTAAAAAATCGAATATTCAATACTTATCAGCAAAAGTAATCTCCTTCAAATAAATGAATAAATATTTACGCAAAGTAAATAAGTTAACACTAAACCTACCAGTAGCGGTCAATTTGACCGTTTTCAAATATCTTTAAAACTTTCAATTTTTAACCCTTGTACTACTACCGATATTAGCTAGGATCTTATTTTCGAAGAAATTTGTTTGTGTGCTCGATTATTTTATTAGAAATATTTATACTAGTTTTATCGGTAAGTTTAAGATAAGTTTTTTCTAAGGTTTTAAGTACAAAATTCATACAAATAAAATACAAAATTATCAATTTTTCTTGCTGCTGGTGGCTCTGATAAAATCAACGTACCTACCTACGATAAAGGTATCCACGATAAAGTTAAAATAAATTACAAAACATAGGTATTTCATAATATCAATTTAGACTTAAATACGAATGTATTAATAAATCGAGTTTATAATACGTGGATGTGAGAGCAATAGCTTATTTGCAGAGTTGAAATTTTGAGATAAACAAAATTCAACCTGTTCTAGCTCTCAATTTTTAAAAGAGGGCTTATTTTTATTAACAGTAAATATAGCTCCATAACCTTCTCCCTAATAGGAGAAGAGGCCTATGCCCAGCAGTGGGATATGTACAGGCTGTGTTACGTAAA
>DVXP01001886.1:0-13847 GCA_018235645.1 Junonia grisea | reverse complement strand
GAGGTTATAGTATTTTCAGATAATTCCAACAATAACAGATATGCGGATGGATTTCTAAGAACCCATCTTCACTTCTTAATCTTAGAAAATACCGAAATTAGTCATTTAGATTTTTTTTCGGTAAATAAAAATAAAAATGAGTTTTTTTATTTTTTTCACAGTCTTGCAAAAGATAAGCATAATTATATTATAAAAATATGATTCACATAGTCGTACATTTTTTTTTAAATTAATATACCCTAACTCTTATTGCATAATAGTACGTAAACAAACTGTAAATAATCTTGACGATTATTTTAATCACAAATTAATTTTAATTACAAAGAAGAATAATAAAATTTTTCGAAAATATTTGTATACCTACTTTTGAGACCAACAAAATATCATAATTATATACAGGTTGTCACAGAAAGTAAGGGTCAAATCACACAGGGTTAAAGAGGTTAAACAATCCGATTTTTTATAGTTTAATAGTTATATCCATTTTACTATTTTTTCAAAATCTTGCATAGAGTTCTACAAAAATTTCCACAAAACATGCACTCGAGTCGAATAGATACATTATTTTTTATAAACATGGTAAAATTATGGTTTTGAAATTATTAACAGACCAGGTGTTAATTAAAATTTTTTACTCATGTTAAAGAGTTTGGGTTTTTGTTGTTGTTTGTTAAGTTAGATTTTTTTGCAAAATTATTTTTTTTTTACGTATTCGTGTCCTTTTAACTACTTGGGGACCAAAATAGGTCTGACATGACACTTTAAGATTAAATAGGTTATTTAATTACTCCACAAGCTTGAAATGTAAAGGGTACTCATATGAATTAACCAAAAATACGCCCTTTGTAAGATACAAAGGGCGTATTTTTTTTGGTTAATGCCCATAACTCCTAAATTAATAATGATAACAAAATAAATAATACCTTACAAGATTCTGTATTAATAAGTAAGTTTTTGTGATACGTGGTCACTTTTTTTGGTATGATTATTTTTCGTAGCACATTTGAAAATTTACAACTTTTCATATAAAACAGAAAACTCGGTCTATTTCTTGTTGTATTTATTGATACATGGTTTCTAATTAAACATTAGCAGTACTCAAGAATAGACTCAAGTATTCTTCAACTGAAGTTATTTAGTTTCTAAAAATAAATTTGGTCTGTAACCGTCACAGCTTCTTTTAAATTAACATTTTTGTGGAACTCTATGAAAGATTAAAAAAAATATTAAAATGGATATAACTTTTAAACTATAAAAAATCGGATTACAACTTTTGGGGTCAAAAGATGGCCTACCCTTTAACGCTGTTTGATTTGATCCTTACTTTCTAGGACAACCTGTATATACTTGGTATCTTCCCATTCATATTCAATTAATAATTTTTAGTAGTATGACTCATTTATTTATAAAAACAAGCATTATAACAAACAGTTTTAAATTAAATTCCAAACGGATATAAAGGTTTAATGAGAGTCACGCTAAACCGATATTTTTACTAAAACATTCGTAAAGTTACAAATTAACTTACATTTAAATTCATACTACCATAATAAATAAATTTAATGTTTTATATTTGTACACAAAAGACGTATGCAAAATAAAATTCTAAAATTAACTGTTTTAAATTATAGTTTTTGCACAGATTGTTTTATGCTGTGCCCGTTTTAGTATCAATCAAAATTAAAAGTAGGTACCTACCACAATGTTAAGTTTATCGTTCAGTCTTTTTCGACAAAAATCATAGATTCATTGACGTCATAATAAGCGTTTAATGCAATTAAGATATTATCATTATGCAAAAAGTATCAAATTTATTTTACCACAAAACGTTGTTTTATAAATCGTACTTGAGAATTGATAGATGAAGTTTTTTTTTAAATTATGAAATACCCGAGATTTAATTCAGATACGTACTTTATAAGTTAAAATAATTTACGTAATTAGTATCGCTAATTATGCACATAATTATAATTTAAAAAACCCGCTCCCACTACAATTACGTGAGCAATAAACTTTAATAAAGTCTCTTTATGTTAGGATTATACTATGGCAATACATTTGATTGTTTTATTACGTAGAAGAGATGGAACAATAATCCATGTATTTAGCTTTTGCACTTTTCTTTCTTTGTTCACTACCAGACTAGTCTACGCATAGCTTGTAAGTAGGTACCTATACAACAAAATATGCTAAAATGTTGTCTAGATAAGCTAACACTTTCTCGTCTGTTAGATATTAATAGGCCAATAAAACATTTAACATGTAATAATATGGAGGAAATTAATAAAGATAAAAATGTCCTATCTATTAAATCGGACCAAGTCACACTCAGTTTGTAATGTTTAACAATTCCATAGAGATCGGTTGAGCATTATCGCAGTTTATCGCCGACACACATCGTGACATGCGATTTTTATATAAAGATATAAGATACATAAAAAAAATATAAAGACAGTACTAAAGAAGTGACTTGACTTTGTTCATTGAGGTTTAGGAAAATATTGTAAAAGTCTATATAAATGAATGTGTTTGTTTAACTTGAATTTCATGTAGTCATGTTTTGCATCAGCTAATTTAAATTAAAAGTTAATATATTTTACCAATTTTAATAAAAAATTATATATACTACGAATCTGTATTTAGATAATAGTAAAAATGCATATACATCACTAAGGTGTAACTACAATCATAGTAAACTTATCAAAGATATCGCATTAGTTTTCCACTAAAATCAATTCTGTTAACCGATTCAGAACTATAAATATGACTAGCTATTCTTGTAGAGATAAGAAGGTTCATTATTACCGAACATGTATTAGTTTTCTCAATAAATCTAAATAATTGAAAACTATAAAACGCAGCCCACGAGAGCTGCTCAAACTTTACAATTACTATAGCCTTAAATTCTGTAACAAAAATAGTAAGCAGCCTTTCATTCCAATAATTGCGTTGGTAAAAACATGAAAACGCTTTCTACTTTATTCGCAAAAAAAAAAGAAAATTTATTCAAATCAAATAAAAAAAAAAAACAAAAACATTGGGATAAGTCTCATCCATAATATTTTCACTATGCACCCATTACCAAAATTTTCTTGCTATTTATAAAATAACCTACCTAAATATTCGGATTTTCAGAGAGAAAATTTAAAAACTACAGCAATAAAATTCTAAAAATAGTATAACATAATTCGTTCTATATAAGCGCACTCGATCCAGGCAGTTGACGGCAGTTCTTGTTTCATTATGAATTAAATTACCTAGAAGCTAGCACGTCAACGAGAACTCGTATCATTGGCAAAAACTGAACCGTTTTCCGTTTTAATATTAAACATAGTTTCTGAGCTTTTTGTGGCGAGGGACGTGACGCGCCGCTTGACCCTTTTATGGCCGGGATTTCGGCAGCGTGAAATGACTCAGGAATCTAATGGATGGATTCGATATGCTTAAGAATTGTTAATTTCGGACCGCGTCGCCCCATGAGAAGTGTCCACGCGAATCATTGTGATAACGTCGAGCTATCTATTGGTGACAATCAAAATAATATTTAGTAATTTACGTTGAAAAGAGTCGTCGTCGGATAAATGATGCCTTTTTTACTCGTTTTTTCTTCTATATTATATTTTATCCATCTATATTATCTATAGCTTAGTCATATTAATAAAGTAACATTCTAAAGTAACGTACAAATTACCGCAACAATAAGCTACAAGTACAAAACCTAAATAGAACCAGCATTCTAATGAGTCACGTTAAAACCAGAGTTTCGCTAATCCAGTGCAAACAAACAATTTATTACTTCAGCATAGCTATAGCTTCGCCCCTACCACATCTTGTTTTTGTGGTCGCGTCTGCAGCCCCGAGTCGCCGGCACTTTCTAACCACCCTCCCCCGCCCCCGCCGGCTCCGATGACAAATGGTCCACCCCGCTAATGCCCAGATAATTTTATGCGGCGATGCAGCCCGAGATGACCGTGTGATTACCATCGATCGACGCGCGTCAATGGGTCCAAGCTTCACATTATGCGCCACTTCACGGATCAGTGGTCGCTGAAACGGGTTTATCGCGTCATTAGATGGGAAATCATTTCTATCTTACACTCCTTATTTGGTTATAATATCGGTTTAATCTATTTTAATTACCATTACCGTTTATTATTATCGTTCCGTGATTCTTATCTCGTGGAAATCATCTCAAGTAACATGCTTCCTATAGCATGATAAGCGTTAGCAGTATTGAAAAACCAGACAGGATTTTCAGTTCATTATTTCAATTTTATAAATGAATGCAGTAACCTAAAGCTACAAAGTGTAGCAATACGAGTAGGTAGCCAGCATTAAACAAATAAGAGCAACAAGATTTGAGCCGACCTCAGTTACACACCAATGCTTCTGAATAGCGCCCGTCATATCTCCTACCACGTGATCTTGATTTGTCCAAAGAGAAAAGATATACTAGCAATGGTTCTCGTATTCAGTACAATGGAATTAATCCAATACCAACACAATTCAAGGTTTTGGGTTGTATGTTTTTGGTCTGAAACCATAGACTAAAACGCTATTAACGAGTATAAAATTCTCAGAATTAGATTGACGTGTGTTTTCTTGCTGTGATTAATTATAACGTGCTGAGCGTATTTAAATTACAAATTGAGCAATTAATTTTGCAAAAACTTTGAGGTTGTCTTAGATGGATTTGTATCTTACACGACGAATAATAAGTTAAGATACTGATAAAACAAAGTTTTTTTGAGAGCTGTCGTGTTAAAAAAAGCATAAGCATAAGGAATGTCAGCATCATGGCGACCTCTGCGTCACACGCCACTGCTCTTGAATAGACCTCATATCTCCTTCCACTTGACTTCAAATCAACTCAGTGCGTAAGACGGTGTGAATTATCGTGAACTTCCTTATTTTACGTTATACCTGCGCTGCGTCGAAAATTCTTAATTTATATTGATGCTGGAAAACCCAGCTCCATCATGTAATTTGTAGCGAAGTCTGTTGTTTCAAATGTCAGTGTGATTATTGTTTAATTATGTGTTTGTTTGGTAAAAATCCATATAATGTAGATAAAGCGTCGTCGAATCTTTGAATTAGATTTTCTGATTTTAGTGATAATATAGTGAGCTGATAATATAAATTAAACGTTGATATTAAGATAATATTTCTTGACCTAATGGAAACATATAAATTAGATAAGAGGGACGAAGTCGTTTATATTATAGGCTGTAAGTACAATTAAGCCGCGGTTTCTCTGCGCACAGAGCGAACTATTATAATAAATTACCATTTATACAATAATTGTTATAAAATTTGATTAAATTACTCTATTCTTTTTCATGCAAACGACTATATCGCTATACATTATATCGTTACGGTAAATGGACTCGGAAACGGCACAACCTTGATCTTAAATAAATTATTCGGGCACATGTTACGCGTTACACTCTAATGAATGTTTTTGTCTATTCTGTAATGAGTTCCTACTGTTGTCGTAGCTCTCCCATGCACGTGCTCACCGACGATGTCCAACACATGTTGCTCTTTTTGTCCCTTCGAATGACACCCAAGGCATCGATTGTTCCACACATTAGACAGAAGACAGCTGCTATGAAATATTAGACGCGTCGATCCCACTAGATTTAACAGGGCAATTTGTGTTTTAACATCCATCCCACTCACAAAATCATTGTTTGATTGCATAGTGACTGATTTACTACTATTTTCGTGTACCTACTCGGGTACTACTTATGCCATTATGGAATTTACCGGTACGAGTTAATTACCGTTTGTGAATATGATTTATAACTAGGCGCGTTGTGTTAAAGAATTTCTCGACCTTTGACTTCTTCAAAGTGAATAGCAATGTTAAAGATTAATGGAGTTAAGAATTATTAAATTTTCCTCTTTAGAAGTTTTTTAACTCGTAAATCTAACACTGAAAATTACTTCGACTAGTCATTCGTCATAATGTTTTAGTATATGCGTCAATATCTGTTTCTTCGTCTGTAATCTGTAAATGCGTTAATGTTTTGGTTTTCTTGTCTTATTATCTTCCTACGCTTAGATTGCGTGGTGATTATAATTTTCGTCAGTTCGTGATAGCTAGCTCATTTTGTTTGGGCGTGTAATTATGTAGGTACGGTATGTCTGACGATGCCGTCGGTGCGATCACACGATTGTCGACTCTGCTGTCTTGAGATACTCGGCTAAATCGCAGGAAGATATGTTTGATCATAGTTAAGTAAGGAACACGCGATTGAATTCTAAGTTTTGTATGACATCACCAGAATTTGTCTCGTCCGGCCTTACATGGTTGCATCTTGTATGATCTATTGATTCAATACTCGAACGGCTGACATCGCTTGTGACGCGTTCAATACGAATCTCTACCATAAATGGTGGTACGATACTAACGATGTTACTGAAATAGAATCAGAATATTTTTATTAATTGCATATTTTAATGGAATTATGTTATATTTTTTGTTAAGTACGTAACATTTCTGATAAGTCGTAATTTTGAAATGGCAGCTTGAAAGATGTAACAAAAAACCTTGGGAAACCGGAAGCAAGTTATATCGTACTGGGAGACTACTTCAAATCTAATTATGACTATTTGATATATCATTCAAATTATTAATATTTTAATCACATATAGTAGTCATAGCAAAATTGTCCAAAACTTTGCAAGGTCGGTAATCGGCTTAACAGGCGGTGTTAAATCGCGCCGGGGTGGATATTAATCGCCTGTCCGGAGCATCTGCGGCTGCGGTCCGCCGCTGACCCCTGTCGGCGACTACCTAGATGTTTGTCTCTGTCCGCTCCTATCTTTCCTCTATTTGTTATCGCTGTTTGTTCTCCTTAAGTACCATTGTACGGGTAACACTGCGAAATTTGGGATGTGCATGTATGGTTAAAGGTTTAATTAAGTTGTATTTTGAATGGTTACTGGTATTATTAACAATCCGTTGTTTCATTATTTTATGCTTCAACAAAATTATATTATGTATCCCTACTTTACTTATCTAACCCTCTAATGGGTGTTTTTTATCTATATAGAGCAATGTTTCTTTTTGGACTCAAACTAACTTTAGTTTGAGTAAGTTACACCTATTGGTGGATGATTTGATCTTTTGAGTCACTTCTCGAAAATTTACAAAATAGTAGCTAAAATATAATAATAATAACTCGTAATGTTTATGCGTTGAAGATAATTATGTACATAATAAATAGGATGTAGATGTTTGATTAGGGACAAGTATTACAAAATCCGTGTACGTCGTGGCTCGAGCACGTACGACCGGCGGCGCCTACGCCTGTTCCTGTTAAATTTATAATACTTTCAACGGCCGTGGTGCCACGAAGGTTACCAGTACCATGCCTATGATATAATACCGACCTATGTTTCATTTCCTATACACATATTTTGTACTACTATACACTCAATGGAGTATAAATATTTGTGTTTTGTATGAACCTTTGAGTTTAAAGAATCGAGCTACGATAAAAGAAATACCCTTAAAACTTACGCGTGGCGTCCATCTCACATATTTCATACCTACATGTAATTATAAAAATTGATGATATTTACGGTATAAAATAATATGCGCTTTAATGTTGTTTTCTTAGGTAATTGTAAGGCTTATAGTCGTTATAGTAATTTTATACAAAGACACTGAAATTGTAATTTAATTGTACCTCTTGCAGCTCCACCCAGTAGTATCAAGTGTCGCATCACTTATGCGACCTTTTTTGTTTGTTTCTGCACAGTAGCACCAACCTTTATCAACTAGTTTTTTTTTTTCATAAACCAGTTTATGGCCTCCTCTTAATATGTCAAAGTAACACGTTTCAAGTCATTAACTCGGGAATACTTCAAATAGGTTTTTCTGTATTTTTTATGGTTACGACTTACGAGGTAACAAGAATGTTCAAATAATTAGATTATTAAGTAGGTGTACTTTAAAAAATATCTTTATGGAATCAAATTATTACACCATCATCGTTCATGTAATTACTTTTTTTTAAGTGTTTTAAATATCCCATAAAGTAATCTATTGTTTAATGATTCCGTAGGAATTCTTTTAATGATGGTGTTTAAATTGATTTTAATGACACATTCTTGTTCTTATTTACTCACTTACCTACTTAAGAAGTACAGTTGGTGTCTTAAAATCAGAATCAGAAGCTTGGGTTCTGTTTCCGTGAGCTTTACTGTAACACTGCATTGTCAACGATGTAGAGCCCTGAGTCAGTATGAATTCCAAATCAAACCAAGTAGATGATAAGTAAGGAAAGATATTTTAAAATTTCGTTATGTTCTAAATGACTTAGGTTTCCGATATTCCAATAGAATCACATCGATAGTACTAAAATAACCTAACAATAAAATTTTATATCGCTGCTATGGGTGGGAGGCGGTGCAGGCGTAATATGCACTCGAGCGATTTATTCTTAAACAATTTATCTACACCTCTTTACCTGGCCGGCGAATTTGAGACTAATTGGAATCAATGATTCTTTGAGAGATTCGAGACGTGCTGTACCATTATTTTATTATAAACAGCTTTTGTACTAAACTTTAGTACATTTTTAGGTTCTTTATCTGTCAAAATGTACTGCTGTTTAGTGACAAATATCTAAATGATAGAAGCTTCGTTTGTGGCCCAAAATTTTGTCAAGAAAAGAAAGGAATCGTTTTCTTGAAAAACTTTTCAACTGTTAACAATTTTTTCACTGCTGATGCTTTTTTTAAGTAATGATATTGAAAAACTTTGGCGAAGTAATTAAGAGTTATGTTTTCTGAGTTTTAGATACATTAGTCAGATAAATTCTAGGCTATTTACAATCGTCTCTATGTATGATTTTATAAAGGTTTTTAGAATCATAGAATGTACTTTAATATTATATATGCGTAGATATTATTATGCATAACTACGACTACCGTTAAAATGCTATATCTTGTGTTACGACGGTAATAACATTTCCAATACATTGCTTAAAAGGTGCAAATTTCGATCTCATTAAGCATTGCTTATTAAAATATTTAAGTGTACTTGTTTTTCATAATTACTATGATAACTTAATTCTAGTATTTATATCCGAAACCACTTAATAAGACTGGTAAGTAATTGACTCTGCGATATTATTGAAGTTTGCATTTTTTAGTTTTATAACTTCCCGCCTGGTCCGACGCGAATAGATATGGGTCGATTTTAATAAATGCCACTCATGGCTATAACGGGGCCTTTTCATTATACCTACTCTCTGTAATTACGAACAGAACTTATCTTTTAACAGCTTAGTTATGTGCTCTTGGTCGTTACTATGGACGAACACGGAATATTGAAAAATGTCAAACGTCTTAATTCCTACCGGTGATCGAATCTAACATGACTAGATTGTATTCGATATGACTAAATAAAAACTGGCCCAATTGATTACAAATTACAACTGATATTCACTTTGATAAAATATTGATTATTCATTTATTTTCTTCTATTTACCTAAAGAGCTTGAAATTAAAGCTATACACAGAATCTTAATTCTACGAGTATCTAGAGAGGACTATCGTAGAATTGTCGTTTCCTAACATAGAGCATTGAAGGCAGCGATTAAATCTGTTATCTGGGCAACCATTTCGCTACCTACGTACCCAGTGGCTCCGCTACTGCTTCTGAGCAGCCCATGAGAACGGTTACTTGACAACAATGTTGAGAAGCATCGGAGTGCTCGTATTAGTTTAGTTCACGAAAGCGTGCAACAATGGGATGAAAGCGCTGACATTGTTCACGTTGAACGGTTTTTATGTCACTCGTAGCTGGGCTGATTAGCGGCCCGTCTTACACTGATAACAGATATCTGGGTTTATAAACATGCTGCGATTGTTTGTGGGAACAGATTGCATGAGTGTCACGGATTTATAATTATCACAGGTCGACGTTAATATACCAGATTATAATTAACTTCTCATAAGTATGTATTTTTTGTACTTATATTTAATTTCATTCGTATAAAAAGCATTTAATTTTTTTTCCGAATTATCACCTTCTTGATCAAGATTATCTGGAAAAGATTACGGGATTTTGCGGTAATCTTTGATGTGTAATTATGACAATGTTAATTAAATAAAATCATTCGTCTGTGAGTATATAATATTATTATTTTTTGTTATATATATATCTCGAAAGTTTTCTGAGAATTACAGGTTTAATTAATACTTTAAACACTTTATAGCGATAATTATAGTAAGAAATCGATCGGCATAGCTACATTTTCTATAGCCATTGTTTCCAAGGGAGACGAACGGAGGATGGAACGAGTTTGTGCGGTGGTAAAAACTTGGCCGCTGCCGAAGCGGGAATGTATCAGCCGACCGCCGCTCATGAAGGAATTTCATCCGGAATCTCTAATTAAAACTTTATCTAGTCTCCCGCCTATTTTCTGGAATTTGAACAGCGTTTAAAAAATTACAACAGGAGATACCTAATGTTCACTATTATAATCCTCGATAAAGCCGGAACGGGAAGATAATATCGAATGGAATTATAAAATCTTTCCATATTCAGATTTCTGAAAAGATTATTTTCTAAAGTTCAAGAATATACCTATGTACAAATTTTGTAACAAAACTAATTTCGATTTGTCGTCCCTTCTTCACGATTAAACTGTTGGATACGATAATTACTCCGTAGCGTAATTTATGTTATTATGGTGGTCGGCATTTGATTATTTTTTACTAACAGTCCTCGCTAATGACTTAGTCGTCCATAGTTAACGAGTGGAGACAGATAGAATATTAATTAGTCGCTTAAGCATTATACTCGATTAATACAATTAATTGTTCATCCGCAAATAATTTACTTATTATTTTTACTTGAGCAGCTGCTAGCGTTTGCTCGACTTTTTGTGCAAATTGCTTATAAATATATCTACGGAAAAAATTATAAGTATAATTTATATTCTATCCTCATACTCTTTAATAATACTTGGTATTAATAAATTATCATCAAATTATATATAAGTATTGCCATAGTCGAAAATTGAGATGCACTGAACGTGAGAACTTGTTTAAAAGTTGTGGGCGTTATTGATTTATTTATCTGTGAATTCTATTAATATATCTTGCAACACTGCCATCAGTGTTATCTTTAACTGCAAATCGAAAGGAGGGATTGGTAAAATTCGTAACAAAACATTCAAAATTATCAAAGCAATTCATTAAAAAATTGGTTTAATGGCATTTGGAACGCAATACATAAAGGACGTTTCGATAGTGCCACAAGTCGATATAAAAAAATTACAACATTGTTTTGCCTTAAATACACTCGTCTCTTAATTAAAAGGCATGCGGCACGTAATGGTGTAAAAATTCGTAAGATTATCCAGCAATAAGAATACGTTTGCTATGTCCCCCGCGACATCTGCCGGGAATCGAAGCATCCGTCCAGTCGCGTCACAAACTCCGAAATGCTAAAAATGGCATAAATAATTTATACGCGGCTTGCTCGGCTCCGTTTTTGTCGCGACGCCGACCTGACCACTGATGCATTTATAATATAAGGGTGCTTTTTGCAACGTCCCCCGGCTGCGTTGGAATGCAACCGCTAAAATTGATCTTGTTCAAAACGTGAGTTGGAAGGTAATGCTGCTGCCGTCTCCGCACGTCAGGTTGCACGGTAGCCGTTCACATCGCATTATCTTCATCTTTACACGGCGACACTCGAATATCTGTATGAATTTCTCGCCATCTCGCCGCTATTAAGCGTAATAACTTATATAGAATCGACTAAGACGAGGATCGAATTGATGCGTTTTTTATTCAGTTTCCCTTATTGGTCGATGAATTCGGTTGCATAATTTGAATTGATCTTTAACGAATACTTATGAAATAATATTTTAATAACTTCATAAACGTCTCTTAGGAGCGGTCGCGGGAAGTTGTAAAGTTCCTTTTTAAGAGTTTAATTTTTAATATAATATACTTAAGAAATTGTGAAATATTCTTAAGAAAAAATTAAAACGTTTCAGTGCTGTAAAAAGTTTTGCAAAGTTAATACTTTTGCCGTCTTCCTGTCGATTATATCGCTTTGTACATCGAAATATTTTATAAGTTTTTCCTCAGTCGAAACTTTGTACTGGTATGCCAGCCATCCTCTTTGAACCTAACGAAATGCGCGACTACAAGCGACTGATTCTGTAAAGTTTTCTTGTTTGTGAATCGGAGTTTGTAAAAAATTAAAAATGTATTTCTTATTGTTTCAGTAAACAGGCCGTGTTCGACGGCAAGAGAGCGATACGAGGAGGAATACCGTTTGTATTTCGTAAGTTTTATTTTGTTTATTTTCAATAGAAACGTAGCATCTAAAGCAACATTTATTTAAATGAAATTTCAAAAGTAATAGACAAAAAATAACACTACATACAAATAACAGAAACTAATTGACATCGTTCATAAAATATTATTTCAACGGCAAATATTTTATTTATTATAATTGAATATTTCATACAAGGTGTTCAACAGACAGAAATAATTCATAGAAACAAGAAAATATAATCGATAGGTTGAACTTTAGTTGCAGTGCCCTTATCTAATTTTATTAGTTATAGACTAGTTTATACCATACATAATACTGAAGGGTTATTATAAGGTATGTTTATTGTTTCAAGCCAGTTTTCTGACGGAAAAAACTTGAACTTCAGTATCTGAAAATTAGCATAATACAGTGTTACAGCAACTTGCCCGTTATGGGCATGGAGCGAGTTTTAAGCTGTCGTGTTCTAGTAAAAACTGTTTCGAGTTCCGATAAATATAGTTTCTTTTTCTATGTGCCAATGATTTTGAAATGTTTGAAGAAGTGAAAATTGTTGGTGGTTTTTCTCATTATGTAATAAATTATTCCTAATTAGGTATTGCTGTTAATGAGATTTATACATTTACGTTGTTCTTTTTTGTAGAAGGTACATTCAGCAATTCTCAATTATTTTAAAGCTAATCGAAATCTTACAATGT
This sequence comes from Junonia grisea, assembly GCA_018235645.1. NCBI lineage: Eukaryota > Metazoa > Arthropoda > Insecta > Lepidoptera > Nymphalidae > Junonia > Junonia grisea. The sequence goes on along the minus strand of DVXP01001886.1, from coordinate 833 downwards.
TTATGTACAATGCGTTATGTAAAATTTATGTATTATTTTTATAAAATTTCAAAGCATCAGTTATAAAAATTGACTGATTTTTAATATATTTTTGATTGATTTTTACTATTTAATATTTATTTAGCACATAGGAATTTCTTTAAGATAAATAAAACTATTTTTCTTACAACAACCGTCATCCGACATGTATGGAACTTTCATATTTTAATTTCTCGAAAACGATCAAAGTTCAAATTCCAAAAAGACCCAAAACATTTGACATGTTTTTTTTGTTAGGTGAACTGGTGTCATTGTGGTCTTTAATATCTCAGTAAATACTAAAATATATTCATCAAAATTAATTTTAATTGCAAAATTATACTACGATACATTTGATATATTAAAAATCTTTTCAAGTATCAATCTAAATACTTAAATTAGCAAATACAGCTTAAACTTGAAAATTCAATATCTCAAAAGTGAACTTGAATCCTTTTTGTGTATCTACGTCCAGTTTAGAAGTGTAAATTGGGCTTTACCGTGTGTCCGCAGCCCAGTTCGGGCAATGGGCGTTCGGTCCGCAGCACGGGTTCGCGCGAGTGGCGCGCTGGCACGTGGAGAAGATGCCGGAGCGGCTGCCCAGCGGCGACGTCGAGGCCGTCTTCAGCCTCATGGATGACGACTTCACACGGTCTATGTGGCACTTCCAGTACGTTTATATCTTATTATTTACAATTTATTTATTTATTCTGCTTTAGTCTACATAAATAGATTAAAACATAGATATACTTAGTCTGGCCATAAATACTGTTACACTTAATTATAAAAAAATATTACATTTGAATTTCGAATCT
>DVXP01001885.1:0-13847 GCA_018235645.1 Junonia grisea | reverse complement strand
GAAACTAATAATAAATAATAGTTAATAAATAAATTTAACTATGAGCATAAATAAAACAATTGATAAAAAAATGCTTTGTTGCACGTCCTACTGGCTAAAATTACATAACTAAAAGTAAATTAATATAAAACAACAATTTTTACAAAGTAAAAAATACAGATATCACTAGCATATATCCCATAGCATAGTAGACAGATACTGTAATATTATGATTATTTACTCCAGATATACTAAAACGTTTAGCTCCTTTTTGAATATTATCAATCGCATTTAGTTTTAAATGTATATAAAAATTGTCAATAACTAGATTTGACCTAAACGAATAAATAAACAAGGCAAGTTTAATAAAACCGCTTAAAAATTGACATACAAGTATTTGTTCTATGTTTTTAAGGGTTAAGAAAATACTTTTTTTTATATTTTAAATATCAGAATAATGTTTTCATTAATAAGGCCATTGACTTACATGTGTGAAATACATGAACTAATACACAATCTACTTAACAATACCAGCCAACATGGCTGAGTTGTGTTATTTACACAGTTGTTCAATTTTATTTTGCTACAGTTGAGTTGTAGCGATGGCCATAAATTTCGAAGAAGCTATAGCTTAAAAATATGTCCGTTGTTCATCCTTGCATCGTTACATTTATTGTCAATTAGCTGCAGTCCAAGGAAATTTTGGTTTAGAAATGGCATCAACGATGTTCTAGAACAACCAATAGAGCCTCTAGACTGCTAATTTAAAAATGTATATAAATTACTTTCTAGAAATCTATAATATGATATGTAATAAGTTTGCTTATCCTCAATCTTACTTTATGCGCAATGACAGCGCAGGTGGCCCCGCGGGTGTAAGTGCGACCATACATGAGCCTAAATCTGAAAAAAATTAATCCTCGACATTATGTTCGAAACAACTGCGCAAAACTAAGACCATTATAACTTGCCACGTTTTAAAATTTAAAGAAGGCCTTTTTGTAGGAAATTCAATCAGAACAATACCCTTCGTGTTTTCTCGATCCCACATGAAATTGGCGAAACAGTATGTGATCATACTGCACTGCTGAAAGTAATGACTTTAGAACAAAACTGGTTCGAAGAAAAGTCAAAAACATATGCTGCGATATGCAAAAATTTTGTCCAATCCCCCCTTGTTAACCTCAGCATACCACTTCTATTGGAGAGCCTGTTTTAAGTACAATGACTAGCTATCAAGTGTAATTGCATACTGACGATTGCAGTACTTGAGCGCAGTCTACGATACCTAATAAAGATTTATCTGCTGCGAGAGGATTAAGGTTTTATTTCCCTTAGGAAAAATTACCTATGAATAAATCACATCGACTGCCTATTGCTCCGCGCGATGTTAGGTTGCTTTTACGATGTTTTTTAACGTTTGCTAATTAAGGAGAAACCTGGTGCTCGACTCACTGGCTGGTTAAGGGTTCTTTCCAATACTGATGGCAATAATGCCAATTATGTAGATGCATAATATCCGGATAAAATTATGAGGAAAAACATCGATATCTATCATAGTAACATAAATTTTAATCATAAAATTACCACAGTTCCTAAATACACAAACGTAAAAAATCTACTTATTAAAAGCTCACGACAAATTCACTTTCAACTGAAATAAATACAAAACAGATGAAACTCGAAAACGCCAAAAATAACCGTGACAAAAACTATAATACATATCTCGATACAGTCATTTAAATTTTTAAATATTTTATTACACCAGTATCGGAATACATAAACATATTTCTTGTCTCAAAAATCGACCAGCGCAACGGGAAACAGCGACTAATTAAAGAAATTTATATCCAAATAAAAAGAAACGTCACTGAATTAGCCATGTAAAAATGGCTCCTTTGATAAAAGTGCGAGCAACGAAAATAAATTAGCATGAATATCACACGAATAAATCTTGATATTATCCCTTTGTGTGTGCCGTTTGATGCTCAGGTAACCAGATAAGTGTAGGCCATCATTCAAACTCGATACATGTGGCAATAATCCAACTCTGCCTCTCATTAAGCCCACTATCCTGCTACACAGGTTTCGCTACTAGTTCTTCTATAAATAGTGCGAGTCTGTGACATTTAAACGACTTACAGCACGCCCAGTCTTAGAGGATAATGAACTTAACGTGTTCGACTTAGAGGTTATTTTTGTCGTCTTCGTAATGTATCGATACGTCACTTCGGAAGTGAAACTCAATGTGCACAGTGGCCCAGTCGCAAGTGGTGGAATGAATTTCGTAGACTGCTTGCACTTTCAATAAGACTCGCTTCATGAGTTGATTCATTATTCGCTCTCTGAACAACTTTTACAGTGCAATAACAAGTTCAAACCATCTATAAAATGTTTGCCTTTAAAACTCTACTAACTTTGAATTTATGTCTCTTTTATAGGTATACCTTGTTTCAGACGTTCTCCAAATGCTATAATTTATATTTGAGCGCTTTGAAACTATTTCGTAACAAATAAAATTACGTACAAAGGTACGTAAGTTTATAGACATAGGTACAATATTTCTTCATTGAATTCAGAACTATCAAATATCTCCTTGTTATTTGGAACTTGATTCATAACTTTGAAAATTAAATTAATTACACTCCTAGTTGCTACAAAATTAGGCAGTAGTTCATACAGTTACGCGTTTGTGGTAAATAAATAATAGGTTAAGTTAACGCTTCACAGAACTTCGGTCCCAAGTTAGTTAATGGTTTTTCGATCCATACAGTTATGTTGTACGAATAATTTGTTTTGAACTATATAATTTTAACGAAATAAGCAATGATATTACCGAGATTTCTTGAGAAAAAAAAAACAAAAAGTGATTTACGATTGCCATTTTGTTTTTTAAATATGTCTATAAATAAAATTATCATACGCTGTGGGTATATGCTACTCGAAAGATTATTACGGAAAACAATATCTATCGTGTTTTAGTACAATAATTATTTTATCAAAGAAAAAATACAACCAACTATCAACTAAGTCTGACAAGAACGAACTTAGGAGTGTTCCTTGATTTTTATTAATTATATAAGCAACTTCTAACACGATTTCGATACAATTTATTGGATCTTGGAAGTTTTTTAACACAAGGTAAATCATCGATAAGTACCCGACTCTTCAGAAGACAATATCATATACGACAAGTACATGTTACATCTACTGGAAAAGGATTAAATCGGAATTAAATAGTTGTGTATTTATACTCAAAAGAATTCATGTCTTTTGGAACCGGTCATTTGTGGTCGTCGATTACTAAAGAAACACTATGCAAAACGCAAACATAATACGAATTTTATTTACCTCGTTTGTTTATAATTTATTTGTCGTAAAATTACATTCATTTGCTTGCACTTCAACGTTCCAATTGACCATCCAAGCTAATATTTAAACGCCAATAAAACGTAAAGTAAAGGAATTTATAAAAGCAAAAATACTTAAATTGAATTCCCTTATACAACTACTCTGTACATTTTTTACTTTGATGAATTAACATCAACGAGGAAAAGAGGAAATCAATTTTATTTAAACGCCAAAGGAAAATATTTTTTATGGGATAGGGCGGCAAACGATCTGGCAGATCAACTGATGGAAAGCGAATGCTGTCACCCATGGACATTTGCAACACCAAAAGGAGTTACAAAATGCGTTGCCGCCCTTTTAGAGGGTATGGAGGGGGAATGGATGGGGAATTAATGGGGAAAGGGTGGGGAATTGAGCCTTCAGTGCTCCCACTCACGCAGCGAAACACGACTCAAGCGTCATTTTAAGCCGGTTTTCTGTGATATCACTCCGGTCGAGCCGGCCCGTTCGTGCAAATGCATGGCTCTCCCACGGTAAAATATGAGTAACTTATAATTAGAAAATAAATGATAACCCTGTTTCTCTTTTCGTAATAGAAATAAATGGATATTTAAATTAAAAGCAGTACGTAGAATTAAACCTTTCATATATTTCATTTCAGGATACTCATAATAATCAGTAACATATTAAATATCCGTGAAATATGAAACGTAATTACATTCCACTGTCGGCAGCCGTTTCTTAACATCGCCATAAAGCCATTCTTTATGTCGATACCTTCTTTAACACTAAACCTCTCAAGCAGCGGTCAAATTGACCATTGTCTAATTACTTTGAAAATTACACATTTTAAACGCTGTAATATTGTTATCAAACTATGTGACAATTCTTAGAATTTGTACCCATATAATACCTTACAAAACATATTTATAATATCATTCTTACTTTTCTATTTTGGCATTGCTCCACATCGTTTACGCGTATGTCGATTCATAATTAATTTTGGCTAGGATGATAAAAATAATAATGTGATGTTAATATATTTTTGAGCCCAATATTAAACAGAGAAATCATACCTCAATAAGTAATCATTTTATAAATTAATTGTTATTAGTACATTCAGAATAGGATTTTAAAATCAGTAGTTAAAGCTAATGTTATTTATTATGTTAAAGGCAGGAATAATAATATAACCACTGTTCATTATACATGTCTCTATTCCAGTTCTCCATACAATATTCTATCTCTATATCGCTATGTCCTCAGTCTTGACATCAGCAACCGTCACTAGGCAACCACCCAATCGTGTATTCCATATAGTTCCGCTAACAATTAATAATTATATTGTTAGTTTCAAAACAAAATTCAAAACATAATTAATCTGGAAATTAATTATGTTTTGAATTCTTTTTAAGAATTATATTAACCTTTTAAAGGGCTTCATGTGCACCATGTTACAATTTTTTTTTTTTCTGCAAATTGACAATCTTACGTATACATTTTATTTCATTTCAGAAAACAATACAAAAATTATTACAACACATAAAATTTGCAATGTATATTGTTAACATCAAACATAGGGTATGTTACAGAAACACACAGAAAATATAATTAATTAATTCCAACATTTTATTCCCCCTAAGGGCTCAAGTCCCCGTTACATTCACAGATAAAACAAAAATCTGAACGAGAAAATGTTCAAGAAGGCAGACTGCATTCCTTGTTTGGTTTTATTTTTCCATTCCATATTGCGTCAGGTGGGTCGTTAGCCTACGGTTTTTACTTCGAATCAGGTCAAAAATTTGGGTTGAACTCGATAATAGGCGTTTATTCACCTCTCTAGGTCGTTTTAGCATTCGTATACGCTATCTTACTCGCACATTAGTGATCGAATAGGCAATTTGGCAACGAAACCTACATATGTTGGCGCCATTGTTATACATAAATTGATTTCTTAAACGTAAAACACAAATTGTGTTAGCGTTGTTCACTCAATGGACTAGTTTATTTTCGTTTGTTCTAATTCTAATGTCAATAGAGTTCTTTTAGTTTAATAGAAAATGAATTTCAATATAAATTGCATTTCTTGGAAGAGAAATAATTGGTAAGAAAGTCGTAGTTAATTAGTTTACTGCGTCCTCGGCATCAAGGACGGCAAACAGAGAAGAATTTATATATTTTTTATACAATGTTTTTTTTACTTTTAAATAGAATTAAGAACCTTCTAGAAAGGAATTAATTATCTACAGTTTCACAAAGCTCTCTTTTCTTGTTAAGGAAGAAAACACAATTATGAGGACATATCAACATACTCGTATCTTAGAACTTATCATTTAGGTTTAGGTTCATCGTTATTTTAATTACATTAATCCTCACGATTTACAAATACATACAAATATATTTTGAAATCAACTTGCACTTAAAAAATTATTTATTAAAATCTCAATTAGATTTTGTGACCATCAGCTATCGGCGACCATACGTTCGACCGGCATTCGGCATTCTTTTGTCTAATTTGCAAAACAGATAAGAAAACTGCTATTTAATTCAAGGACCATACGTAAGAATTATTCACATGTAACTACATGAAATATAAATAATAAAATAAAAATAGTTCAATAGATAGTCGTCTAAACATGTTATAGGAAACATTAGATTCACCCTCGCATACTGACCCATTGGACGAGTAGGAATGGTCTAAAAAGGAAATCCTACTTGCGCACGCGCAAGCGATATGAGTACGACGCGTACAACTACAACCATTACAATTACTGTTCACTGTATAGAATTAACTATTGATGGACTCTATTGCCGAGGGGATATAGGAAGTTTTTCAATTGCTCTCAGTATAATTCCTTAAATTAATACCAATAGCATGTGTTTTCATTTTTTTCTCTTGCAATTCAGTCAAGAAATCTTTTTGATTAGCATATTTATGAATCGTACCCTTATAGAGAAACGGTAATAGGAACTGCTTAGGTCAAACCTTGCTATTTAGCATGCCTTTTTTGGAAATATTATAGGATTAGGTCCTTAGTCATATGTATATTTCCAAAAAAAAAAAAACAAAAGAAGTATTTTTTTCAAAAACAATGTAAATACGATTTTTTTTTATTGAAAACGTACTAATTGCATATTACTAATCGAACGACCACAAATAACCCGATAATATTCGCCGACAATCGACCGACTAACGAAATAAGCCCGGCTAATCGGCTTAACCAAAAAAAACATCGTTTCGACACGACACCACTCGCTGTTAAATAAATACGGGGATATAAATCAAACACCTCTGTAATTATACAAGCGGAGTGCGTTTTTATTTTTGCGTATTGATTTACTAACTGCTACCCGCTACTCCGCCCGCGCCTGTGATGATTATATGTCATCTCCGAGTGATTTTGTTATTATTCAAGAGAAAATGTAGCGGATACCGATGTCCCAATGTAAACTATAAGTGCTGCTGCTGAGCACAGATCTCTTCTCATATTAAGGAGAAGGTTAGGAGCTTAATCCACCACGTTGCTCCACTGCGGGTCGGCGGATATACTTGTGTCTGAATTTCTTCCGGCATATCCAAAGTATATCTCATTGTCATCATCATTTCGATTAAGTATTAGCCCAATCGGTAGCGCCGTTTTACCGTGAAAGAGCACCAACATACAATCGTACCAAGCCTTAAAGCTTTCCGGGATAAAAAGTATCCTATTATTTAATCTAGGCTTCTATCTTTATATCTGCGCAATTTCATAGCAATCGTTTCATTGGTTAAAAAGTAAAAGCGGAACAAACAAACAAACAAACTGACTTTTCCATTTATAATATAAATAAGAATTGACTTATGTGAGATTAACAATTTGGTTTGGGTGTAGTGTGGGCGTCGTGTAGGCTGAGGGTTACATCTAATGGCAAGGCCGCCACAACCTCTGAAGGTGTTAATTGCAAGCGCATACGCAAAAGAGATTCGTAGCATTGATAAAATAACCGCAGAGATGTAACTTTAACACTAATGAGATATATAAACGATATTATACATACAATTAAATTTGGATGTTTGTTGACTAAAATGTGCGAGACACAAAACTGCGTATATAATATTGATCTTGCCGTAATATATCTTCTACTATATCATATTATGTAGGTATATCGTATATGGGATTAGTACTTCTTGATAATATTATTTTATACCGTACCGTTACTGTTAGTATTACCGTGGGAGAGCCATGCATTTCCACGAATGGGCGGGCTCGACCGGAGTAATACCACGGCCTCACAAAAAACCGGCGTAAAGTGACGCTTGCGTCGTGTTTCGCCTCGTGAGTGAGGAGGCCCAATTCACCACCCCTTCCCCATTAATTCCCCATCCATTCCCCCTCCATTCCCCTCCATAACCCCTAAAAGGCCGGCAACGCATTTTGTAGCTCCTTTGGTGTTGCAAGTGTCCATGGGCGACAGCATTTACTTACCATCGGGTGATCTGTCAGCTCGTTTGCCGTCCTATACCATAAAAAAAAATCTCCTTATATCATTAACAATTACAAATGAAAGTTGTTGCAATATCCACCAGTTTTTAGTCAGTACGAGGGCAAATTATAGCACATTATTCAACACTAAATGATAATTATTTAAACATTTGTAAACGACTACCATTACACTCACTTTTCACAAAGGTTGATATTGCTGTATTACTGTATTTACAAAACGTATAATTCCCAATTGCTTTGTAATTTCAAAGGATGCATGTGAAATCATACTTAATCTTGCAGCGATTTCGATAACATCATACCATATTCGTACTTTAATTATAAAACGTTCGTAACATTTAACGGGTGAATTTATTGTCCTGTATTACAACTCAGTCCCAAAAGGCAGTTAATGATCACGTTTATGAAATATCAAGATTATTCAGCATCATTCGGACGATGACCCAAACTCGATATTCTAAATCGAATTATGGCTGCCGATACGCCGCTTAGAAGTCGAAATAATTATATTTATGAAGGGTTCTTCGTACTTCCTAAGGCCGTATTCAACGAAAATTGACCACTAAGTTACTTCTCGAAATACATTTTAAGCGGGTAATAGTTTGTTCGTAGTCAGTTACGACCATTTGTTGGTACTTACTTTCTCGCAAAGTACGAAAACGTTTCGCTGACTGCCTGCAAAAAGAGCTAAATGTTTATGTGGTATTGTCCAGCTAGAAGTTTTCATGCTCGTCATGGGCCTTTGTCGCGTCGGTAGACTTTCACGAATCTGAAGTCCCATAATAAACCGGTGTGGTCCATTCAACTGCGAGACCGAAGTTATCTATGAGGAGACCACACCCATTCCTTTTCATCTCCTTTTTCGGTTGAGAGAAAACAATGCTAGCGGAAAGTGTCGTTGTGTACTTATTTTGTCTGAAGTCGTATATAATTCAATATGTAGGTACATTTCGGCTCTAGAAATATACAAGTAAAATAATTTGAAGGCTTTAAAAAATATTTTACATATTTATCTTAAGTCTCAGAGTAGGACGAATATTAAATGAAATTGCTGATGTGGATTAGTGATCATAATCTTTACGTTTATTTTAAAATTAGCAGCTATGGCCCCAATGTTATTCAATGTTTTCTTATGTCGGGAACTTTATAGGAATATTTCCGAATATAATTTTGGTTTAAGTTTTTTTATTATTTTTTTTTTTCAATAATCACTTAGTGTATCAAAAATAAATTATCATAAAGCTAATTACATTTTTATCGTGTCGTTTAGAGTCCTCTCTGTTCGCTTTTCCCCTAAGTGTTTCTGGCAATGATCCGGGCGCCGGCGGAAACGCAGATTGGCATCCCGAGCGACCACCTCCGACGAACAGACATGACGTTGTTCAAACGACTGTGTGCCGTTGTGTCCTATTTAGAACAAATGCACTTCATTTTTAAGCAATGCTCACTGCAACAATGTTCGAACAGAGCTGTAAAAGTATTTCCATAAGAACCTTTAGAATTTATTCATATTGCAGCTGTGCAATGTGTTTGCAAACTTTCTTCTGTTTAAATTTTTATACCCACCAACGAAGTGGCACAAAGCTACGAAACATATGCAAATACGTTATTGCACGATATGTCATAGCAAATAAAAAATATACATCTAATTTAAGAAATAACATGCTCGTGTTACTTGGCAAAGCAAACTGAATATTTTGACATTTTCTTAATTAAGAGTCTCAGTTGTTCGATATGATAATAATTTGTTGCCTTCCGAGACTGATGTGGCGTGACGCTAACGGCGTTCCGTATCTTTTTTACGTCATTTCAATGTCACTCCCGCTACTACAATCCAAAAATAAAGGTGTATTTTTGTGAAATTTGAACACTTGCGCAAAATTTTATATTCATCTCAGGACAAATTTCTGTCTTTCAAATTTTAGTCAAATCTTTTGATCTTAAATTTAGTACGAGTATAAGTGTATAATGTCCTAAATAAAAACGACAATTTACTTTGAAGTGATATTTGAACAACAGATTTTGTGAGCAACGTCATTATTCAGTATAAGTAGATTACCCTTTATAGCTTGGACGTTATTGTTGTTGACTGCTCTGACACTGAAAATGGATTTAACAGCATATTATAATTTGCGTTTAATAATGCACAGTTTTAGTCGTTCATCAAAGGGCTCGCTGTGCGCGCTGATAATAGTAATTTCATAAGCCGATGACGTGATGAAATTATCTCATTCAAGATTCTAGTGAGATTTTAGCGAGCGCAGTGCGTGACGCCGGCGTACGTGCTCTGACAACCTTGAGCGTGTTTCGCATTATAGTCGAGTAGCGATACGATACGCCGCTAGCTCTCGACGCTCGCCGCTGACGCCCTCACTACGCCCGCTATTATTAAACGAGTTCATTGGAACATCTATTTGCGCAATTTGTAGCATCGCACCTAAAGCATTCCGATGACCTTACTCTGCCTCCGCGCATGCATTCATTTGTTACTACTTTGTAACTTGGTCTCACTTTTTTAGAATGAAAATGACAGTGATGCATTTACTGGCTTTGCACTTAACAGATTTCGTTCGCTTGATGGTGGCGAATAGCTCTTAACTAACTTAGACAACAATTGATCTAAATTAAAAGGCACTAATATTAAGTTTATACCTACCTATACCTACCTACAGACTTTTGGGCTTGGGCCTAAAATATTAATTTCCTTTCATATTAGCAACAAACTAATTCAAACTAAAGCTGACATCAGAAGGAATAGTAAGGGCAGTACGCATGCGCTTTCGAAGTTTTTCCACGCGCCTTTCATTCAATGCGCAACTAATCCACCAAGATGTCGCTTGGCGTACCGCATTTTGGTAAATATTCAATCTATTGGCCGGCGAGCTTCGACGGACATCGATATTATAAAGTCAAATTGGAATGAAACTTTAAAATATTATCAGTAAATGCGTTCGGCGTGGCGCGATTGTTACGCGGCGCGGTGTAGCAGCGCGCGGCGAGGCGAGCGGGCGGCGAGCGGGCGGCGAGGCTCCGCGCCTCCCGGCCGCGGCCGCGAGTGTGCGCGAGTGCGCGTGTGGTGGTGAAGCCAGGCTCGTCGCGGCGCGCCCCGTCAGTCGGCGGCGGCGAGTCACGCGCGTCGTCTCGTACAGCTCTCTTCGTACTATCGCTGCACTTCTAGCCGCACACCTGCTATCGTTCAGGCTCCGTCGGCTCTCACGCTCTCGAGCGTGGAGGTCGCTTCGACCTCGCAACTCGGTTTCGGTTCTCGGCGATTTCACTTCGCGTCACAACAACCGCGCTCGCTGCAGCGACCGCCGCGAACTGTCAAAGCGTGTTGTGCCGGTGCATACTGCGACTCCGGCGGACCAGACGGACGCCGCTCGCCGTGACAGTGAAATCGTGATTTTCTAATTGGTGCGGATGTGCAGTGATGGATGAATAAGACAGAAGCGCGAGTGCCCGCGCAAACCGCCTTGTCGACATTTTTCTGGTGGAGCGCGACAACGGATCGTCAAAATTGAGCCCAAACTGTATCTAGGTGGGTATCGTCGGCCGAGGAAAGCCGGCGCGGTGAGAGCGCTGCTTGCTGGCAGAGCGTTCGCTGAATATTTATAGCATGCAAGTAGGAAAGTCGTCGGTTTGTCAACGAAGGCGGGCAGGCTCGCGCCGCGTGCCGCGGCCTGCCCGCATGCCGGCCATCCGCACAGCTGATCACTTGTCCTACAAAGCTATTCGCCATAATTAACATTTTTTATATGTTTTATGTGATATATTTAAAAAAACACATTATTAGGTACATTAACATAACATGTTTTATTAGTTATGTACAAGTCTGCACGGCTGGTTTCCTACATATTTATATTTCTTAAACCCAAAATCATTCTTTGTTTTACTACAATGTTAAAATGATCTCTGACACGAAGTTAGATCTAGGTTACTTTATTTACTTAAAATAGCCACAAGCGGCACTGATAACGGCGGCGTTAATTTCCTATTTGATTGCAACTAAGACCTCGATTCTCTAAATTTAATTATTTGTGTCAATAAGTTTATTAATAGACACACTTTTATTATACGGTTATTAAGGTTGATGTGTTAGTTAAAAAGCTATAAAACAGTAAATTAGGTGAAACACAAAAAGAAAAATCAGATATAGTTTTATAAATTCTAAACACACTTAACCCTTCTTTACCCCTATATTTTCTAATCAAATTAACCTATCTTTATTTTCCTTTTGTACCCGGAAAACATATTTCCGATATACTTACACATATATCCGATAAAGCTAAATCATGATATCTATATTGACATACTTCTAACTCGTTTCTAATGTTTGATATTAGCTGACTCAGGTCAACAACATGCAACTGTAAACAGCTTAACGTTAGCTGTTGTGCAAATTGAATTAGTCTCAAGTCCAATAAACTGGCATTAGAAATAATGCCTTCATTGGATAAGGCACTATTTGTGTTTGTTTGAATGCCCTTAGCTTCCATCATTTTGTAATACTGAGTATTAATTTACGTACATGCTCGTGAATTTAGCACACGTCAATATGTGATGTACCTATAACTGTTTAAGGTGAGGACCTAAATCTCACTGAGACTATTCTATTATATTTTCTGCGTTAAAAGGGCAAATGATAACAGAATATGACATGTACTAAGCTTTAGACAAACAAATATTCTTTATCGATGAAGGAATATTTTCTGAAATTATTTTTTCTACCCAGTTATTTCATTTATAGCTTAAAACAACAGATAACGTAAGAAGATAAGCTGAAAACTGAAAGCCTAACTTAATTTTTTGCTAACCATTTTGTAAAAATTCAAAAAGGGTTTGAAAAATGAAACATTACAAAAGTATGAACGTTTATTTTTCAGCTAAAAAGTGTAGTCGAAAAAAACAGGCTGATTAAAAATTTACATCGCGCGAGAGATTTTAATACAAAGAGCTCAAAGTCGCGTGGAAACAAAAAACTTGGGTCTTATTTGAATATGATTAAGACGAAAATTGTGGCACAATAAAAAAGTTACGAAATTACTTTGTTATCTTACTTTCAAAAAAGTTATAATATTAATAAATAAATAATAATAACAAATCATTATAAAATAATACGTACCTACTATGTACTCGCATGCGATGTACTCGTATATGAATACTTCATGAATATGACACCGTTTTGTATTACAGTCTACCTATATAAACATTTAAATTGTCTGCAACAAACACTTAAAGAAATTTCTAGAAGGAAATTGAGTTTTAGAAATAATTTCCCTATCTACACTGTCTCAATTTAAGTCGCAAACAAATAAAAATATCCGGGCATAGGTATTATAAGTAGATATATTTTATTAATTAATAGAAAATACGAAACTGGGATGAAGGTGAACCTAATTACAATTTCAACCCGCAAACCAGCGATAGCAGCAGCATTAATTGTTTACTAATTTTATGCACAGAGGCTCGCTAATTAAAGGTATATTGTGAATTTGATCTTAATCTGTAATACGGACACCATTATTCAAAGGAAGTCAGAATATTGCAATTGCAAGGTTGTAAAAATTGTAACATATAAAATATTTATTCGAAAAACATTAAAATCTATTAATTACAATAATTACTCAATGTGTTAGATTATTTTAATGAACACGATATGCTAAAATATTTTAATGTAAAAAATTACGTAAATTTATTTAATAAGAATTATTATTTATTATTAAATGATAAAGGTGCACGTAATTGCGTTGATGTTATCAAAGTATGAATCAATACTTAAGATGAAACAAGATAAATACGTTGTAATCATTTAGATAAAAATTCAGTTTTTTTACAATCATAATATCATTCATACAAAAGAAAACAGTAAAGAAATAAATCCAAGTTTTTCTCAGTGTCATAAAATACTATATTTAAACCAAACATATAAAATAAACTTTTCTTACGTATAATTACCATTCTGTATCTCTATTACAAAAGCATGTTGTTTGCCAAAACGGCTATAATATTACTGCGGCAACGAATGTATTTTGA
>DVXP01001884.1:0-13847 GCA_018235645.1 Junonia grisea | reverse complement strand
GCGTCTTGGCAAACGTAGTGTAGGACGCCCTCCGGCCCGCTGGACTGACGATATACGCAAGGTTGCCGGAGTGGGCTAGATGAGGGCTGCGGAGGACGGGGATGTTTGGCGCAAACTTGGGGAGGCCTATGTCCAGCAGTGGACTACGATTGGCTGACGATAGTGTAGGTAATCCTATGGTTTCCTAGGATAAAGTTGTTGTTTGGACTATACCTACTACCTACATATAATACGTGTGTAGCCGTGATACAAGCATACATTATATCCATTTAACGTTTGATATCATTAAATATACAATATTTGTCACTGATTGTATATTTAAATATTCAATGTAACTTACCTACGATAATAATTGCAAATAACAAAATGTCTACCATTGTCAAATTTATTTATAAAAATGAATTTTATATATGAATAAATTTAGGCTAAGCTAAGACTGATTAACAGACAATGGAACTAATTAAAAATATTAAATGCATACTTATACAATTTAAATAAGAACAAAAAGAGGTTTTTATTTATCTGTACCGGCATCCTAAGGTCGCATCATTTTTAAATTGTAATTTTGTGTAAAAAAATCCATAAACGGAAGTTTGGGATAAGTCCTGACGAATGACGTCACGCGATACAAAGCATGTGATTGGCTGGATAGAGTGTATTGCATTCACGAGTAAACAAGAGAGAAGACCAGAGTGCTAGCGCAAAGAACGTCACTCCTTGAGAACCACGACGTGCAAACTACAGTCTACAGAACTACATTCAATATCACTTCTTGTTTTTATAATGCACATTCACAATAGTTCTTATTGAAATCAGCCCTAGGACTTTTTTAAATATTTTGCACTGTTTGTTATAATATTTAATTGAAAACTTCGATCTGCTTTATACTGTATATTGCTCGTTCTATAATAATTAAGCAATTTGCTCATTATTTAATAAACAATATATTTCATATCAAAAATCCGCCTAATTATACCCGTGTTTAGCTAATTTTTATTATATTTCTAAACTGATGAACAAAAAATGATATAAAAAGTACGTACCTTAGTTCCATCCATAGTAATGCACTCAAAATATACAAATAACACAAAACCCGTCCAGATCTCAAACCCTTGTAAACGTGAAAGCATTCAGACTTGCAACATATCGGGCAAACATTTATACATGTACGATAAAATGAGATAAAAACACATCCCAGACTTGCATGACACTGTATGCCTTTTGTGTCATCTTCATTCGTGTGATAATCGTATTGTATACAAATGTACGTATTTCATTATATTTTTTAATCTGTTTTCGTTTTTTATGCTAAAAAAATTGGGTTAGGTGACATCGAGGTGGATTTTTTTTCGATTTATAAACACAGATGCGCAAAATAAAAAAAAGATGAGTGGTAAAAGACCTTAGTCCATTTATATGAAATTTAAAAAAAAAAGAAACAAAAGACGTCAACTAGAGTATTTTTTTTATAAAATGTAAAGTTAAAAAAAAATGTATTTATAAATACATAATTACTTGTTATTTAGTAATGGTCAATTAATTGTTAAATCATTATAATTGTATTAGTAATAATGTTTTTGTGGGGAAAAAAATGACAGTGTTGGATTCCATTGTTGCAAAGGAGCTGTTATCAAATATGTTGCAACAGTAAATATTCCAATGTAAACATAAATAAGTGTCAATTGAGTTCTACATTGAGTAATATTAATTGATATTAAATTTTTTAACATCAGTAATAAACAAGTAATAGTAGTAATAAACAAAATAAAGTTTTCACCATGTTTAGATTAATACGAAATAATAAATAAACAGGTATAATTGATTCTTTTAAAACTTTTTAGTTAGTAAAGGGAAATCCCAAGTTTTCATATTAAACTCGGCCAAAACTGACAAAGATGAATTATTCTTTATTGAGAATGGTAAAAAAATTAAATTAAAACCATAAATTACTTTTCTGTTAGAAGTTCACCAAAAAAAGTTAGAGCTTGAAAACGAAATATCACGTAATGTTTCTAGCATGATATTATTTAAAACCATTCAGACCCCGTAAAGTAGCTCAATAGATTTATTAAAAATATATTATATCTATTACATTAATCTACAATACCGTGCACAATACACGGATATACTCAAAAATATAACCAATACATTTTTTACGATAATGTTGTAATAAAACGTGTTGTGAATGTGTTCGGTTACAATAAAATCATATTATGAAACTTTTCACATAAAATCAATATAAATAAAATAATGCATCAACTGTATTATTATATTTCTTATCCTATTGGTGATATGAAATGCGTCAGTTACGTGGGTATTAAGTAAATATTTAAATTGAGGTCTAATCGATGAAGTTTTTCAACTTTCTTTTCAATCGCAAAATTCATATACTTTTATAATATAAATTAACAATATTTTAGAAAGTATGTCGGTTGCTTTTTTGATTTGGGCCTTATCTTGGCATTCTCCTTTAAGTTATTTAAGCCGATGTTGCCATAACGTAAATATGTAACGACGACTTAGCTAATCGTGAGTGTATTTTGATTGAGTGCGGTTTGTGTATACCACTTAAATGTGAGAGATGCTTAGGTTTGAAAGACCTTCAACTGATCAACGAATTTGAGTAGCGTTTCAGTATTCGGCCATTAGAGTTAAAAAGTGAACAAGAACATAAATGTCTTTGTTTTTGAGAAAATTGTAGCCTCAGATACCTACGGCAGATTAACACTGTTGTATTTCAGACGACGTTATTATCTGTCACATTTTAATCTAACTATTAAAAGTATAACTAGGTGGGTATTCAATATTACTTTCAAAATATGTTAAATAACGTTAGCAAAGGTTTTGGACATTACGGTGTTACTACTAGGATATTGTGGTGACTAGAACACCAATAGGAATACTTAATCAATGAACTGAGCTGCTGCTACGAGTATTTCGTATATCTAATTTAAATGTAAAATTAAGCTTT
Organism: Junonia grisea; assembly: GCA_018235645.1. Taxonomy (NCBI): domain Eukaryota; kingdom Metazoa; phylum Arthropoda; class Insecta; order Lepidoptera; family Nymphalidae; genus Junonia; species Junonia grisea. Next base: position 10,876 of record DVXP01001884.1, on the reverse strand, counting down.
CGGTATAAGTATTGTGTCATCAAATATTTTAGTTTTTGTGTCTTTATTCCTTATCATAATATTTTAGTTCATTGTTTCTATAACAGATCACAAATCTTTAAGGGCATATTACTTATACATGAAAAAAATGATAGTAAAAAAAGGAAAAAACTTAAAAAAAAATTTGTTCAATAAATAGCCTATCCCTACTTTTATCTATTTCGACATTCTTTTGTTTTAATGTTACGTCACCACTAACTTAACGAGCGACATATTTTATTATGGTATGCCTATTAAATTATTATAAACGTTTGAGTCAGAAACATTCCTATCATTTCAATAAGCTTACGTTTACAAAGCCGGTCTAGTTTTTCCCCGAAACAGGATCGTTAACATTTTTTTTTGAATCTTCACTTTAAAACATTTATTCATTGCGCAATCGTAACATTGTGTATGGGAATCCACGGCATATTATAAATTGTATCAAAATTAGGGCTACATTTCGTATGTAAATATTTCGTTGAATTATTAATTGATTGATAAAATATCAGAACGTTAGTCAGTTATTCAAGTTTGTCAAGATAACCCAGTGATTCCAGTTGATATGTTAAATGATTGATCTTGTGGAAATAAATTAACTTTTTTACATTTTGTAATAATGCAAAAAATATATTACGAAATTAGATCAATTTATCGTTTAAGGTAAATGACTTTAAAAATACTAAAAATAATGGAAACTATAACACTGCCCTTTAGTTATATTTTACTAGCTTTAAAACGTACTAAAAATACCGTTTAAGAAAGGCTCGGCTCTTGGAAAAGGAAAAGGAAAAGAATATGAAAAATATAGAGCTAACAAACTGCTCAATGAACCTCTATTAGCGCCCTCTACAATGTGACATTGGTTATATTTAGGTTTTTATGAGGTATTGCCATGGAAGTACGGCTAGACACTTTCATAATTTGGAAAGGGCAGCGAATGCACATGCGAAAGCGAACCAGCGGGCGTTTAATTTCCGTGCTGATGACGGCCATCGCAGGAGTTTTAGTTAATTGGAAATCTCCAATCTACTGCCCCAAGGAAGTCGGGTATCTATCGAAGATTCCCTATCTCGATAATCGATAGATTCGAATCTGACGAACAAAAAACGGTTTCTTCATATTAATAAAGTCAAAGATAAGAACATCCGTTAAACTACCTACGGTTATTTTAAAAGCGTGAGCAACATAGATACGATTTGATATGCACGCTTCTTGATTTACTTTAATATGTTACATCTTTTAAATCATGTTGTCTACATATAATTATTTTATTAGTCATAGTTCATGTGTCTATATTTACTTTTAATACAAGTACGTAATTATTTTTTTTTGTACTGTAACTGTAAAAGTTGACAGAAAAAATACCTAATTAACACAATAAGTATTGCTAATTATACCGTGTTGTTATACCAAATAAGCTTTCATGGAAGAATTAAATTAATCATCAGTGTTTTATACTTCTTTGTACCTAGGAGAGAAGTTTTTTTTGCAATTTTAATGTCAACATTGGTTAACCTTATTACGTTTTAAAGTGAGAATCGCAAACTGCATTACAGAATTTTAATATCAGTATTAATTTATTCGAGAAACTTCTTCCAATGTAAAATCGACAGGTCTGAGCATTTTTCCAAAATCTTGACCCAGTTCTTGAAGACGAATTGGTAAAATAGAAGCCATTCAGTAAACATTTTTTCATCTGAATATTCATTTGATTAGAACCTTAGAAGAAAAAACGAAATCAAACACCATTATAATCTCAAAACATTTTTATTATTTTAAAATAAACTCACACGCTCTCATACAATAAGTAATACTTATTACAATAAAATAACTCGAATATTATACACTATCGTCTATAATTTCATATAATTATTTATGACTTCAGCCCAAAATGGCACTTAACACATTCATAATAAGGTTTACAATAACTTAACGCACTCTACTGTTGTAGGCACGATATAGAAATTCGATGTAAAGAGGCACTTTTGTTCTATAATATTATATGCGGTTTGTAAAAGCAAAAATAAATTACTGTAATAGTGTAATAGTTTGGCATTTTAACTATTAAAACAAAATCAAATAATTATTACAATCGTTAATAAAATATTAGTATCTACTTAATTCAAAATTCAATAAAAAATGTTCATGTCGAAGCCGCACTAATTTTAACGACTTTTCCAAATAGAAAAAATCAACTAATTTAATAACAGTTTTAAAAAACTAAATCCCTTTCTTCGTTTTATGTCTTGATTTTACAACCGCAAAAACATTTTACAATAAATATTTCACTTATCGATTATTATTAATATGACCACAAATTGACGTATAGTTTATAAAATAAGGCCACATTTGAACACGACCAAGTTTTGAAACGACCACGAATAGAGAAATTTATTACTTTCGCGCTGTCAAAAACTACGCATAAATTACAAACATTTAATAAAATCACAATCAAAAATCAAAAAGAGGCCATTAATTTTAACTCCAAACAGTTCCATTTCAGAAACAAGTGTTAAACCTACAATAGATAATTATAATTACAACAACGTAAGTTTAGAAATTGGCAAAACATTATTCATTGTCTCGTCAATAGAAAATATCCATCGAGTGTGTCGTCATGTAAATTCTATATAACATAACAATTAGATCACTATAAACATAATTGATCACAAGTGACAACGAATGCGCATCAAAGTGACCATGACCACGAATGCGCATCAGAGTGACCACTTCTTGCACTGTGGTCGGTCAGCAAGCGCACGATTTGCTGGAAGTCGATTCGCGGCTGTTCTCTCCGTTCGCGATCTTGTGGTCAAGTGCGAATTTTTCGCCATCTTTGTCGTTGCTCTGAAGAAGTTTGTCGTTTAGAAGAATCTGGAAAGAAATTATATTTGTCGTTATAATTAGTCATTCTTAATTATTTTCCAATTTAATTGCTAATACGCTTAAACATGTCGGTCAAGTCGTGTAGCAATCATTCGCATTTGCATAAAATCCCTATACCTACATCATTTGTCTCGTATAAGAGTTGTACATGGGAATTAAGAAGTTTAAAGACCTTTTGTCATACCTAAGTTAATGTTGTTTTTTATCAAAAATATAGGCATCGAGCAATTAATTGAAAATAATTAACAACTTAATAAATAAAGAAGAATTAATTAGAATTTTATCGTTACACGATTAACCACAAAATATATACAAAATATTAAAATAATAAACCGCTATAAAACATGATTGCACAACATTACGTAATGATCACTACCTATATAATTTTCTGATGACAACAATTAGTGGCGGATCCGGGATTCCATTTAGAGGAGGAGGCATAATCAGTAAAGAACCAGCATTTTATTTTGGAGGGAGCTTAACCAGTGCTATGAAGACACAATATGAGGATAGTTTAAGCTAGATGAGAACTCATCGGGGATAAACTTAAATGGATTTAGGGGTTGTTTGAACCCCTTAACAACTGCCCTGAGGCCACGACCTCTTGTGGCAACAATATTCAAGCCACATAGAAATTAAACCAACATTGAACAAACACTTCGTGCGTCAATCTAGCAGGTGAATGAACGTAAGCTTAAAATTATCATTTAAATCAATTTAGAACCTCGTGTCTACATATTTTATTATCAAATTAAAATATAACTATGTCCGGCACAATGTGGACTCATAAAAAAGGGGCCCATTAGTAAAACGCCTCTAGAAATTTCCTAAACCAGTTTGGCCATCAGACACACGGAATATTTGGGCAAGGTTTAATTTGTTTTTGATAAATTTATCGTTACGTTGATGTCCGTTAGTTACGATCATTATTCAAATGTTTGTATTTTTTTATTATTCTTTAACGGATTTGTTACGCAATGTTTCTTTGAATGATGAAAGAATGACCATGTATCTTTTTTATGGTATAGGGTGGCAAACGAGCTGACAGATCACCCGATGGTAAGTGAATGCTGTCGCCCATGGACACTTGCAACACCAAAGGAGCTACAAAATGCGTTGCCGGCCTTTTTTGGGGTATGGATGGGGAATTAACTGGGAAGGGGTGGGGAATTGGACCACCGGTCCCCTCACTCACGCGGCGAAACACGGCGCAAACGTCATTTTACGCCGGTTTCCTATGAGGCCGTGGTATCACTCCGGTCGAGCCGGGCCATTCGTGCAAATACATGGCTCTCCCACGGTAAATCTGTGTATCTTTGTTTTGAATTTTTATCGTAAAATACTTATACCTACCTACATAAAAACCCTACATTTTCTATTTTAAATTAATTGATCGTTGTATTAAGTATCTTACGCCCCCGTATTTTCCTTTGTTGAGTTTGATGTGTGGGTGACTCAAAGACAATAAAAAATTCTGTTTCTAACTTTGTTTTAAGCCCATAGATAAAAAATAGTAAAAACCAAAAGAGTTCGTTTCGAAATAAAAATAGCAATAAATACCTACGTAACATTTATTTGTTTATATAATACAAACAGATATGTAAATAGTATTCTTTACAGGCCGAAAACAAAATAATTCAATTAAATACCCTGACTCAAAACTTGTTTTTAAAACTTCAAAATAGTTTTGGTTTAATTTAAAATCAAAAAGGCAACCTTGATAATCGAACTTTTTCGAAAGTTATTGTCATGAATAATAACTAAGAAATTTTAACGTTCGAATTTTCCATATAGGCATTAAGTAAATACAATTATTAAAATAACAAACAACACTATAAAAGGATAAACGTGAAATTATTGCGTAAAAATTAATACTTACAATTTCCAAAATGTTATAATTTTGACCTTAATACGTCTTAAATGTATTACATGAATAATATTGCGTTTTTATTATTTACATCGAGATTAAAAATTATAACATATTAATCGTTTCCATAATAAGAATAAAATCTGTCACTATATAATGTGATGTTAGCGAGAAATGGATGGAAGAAAAAGAAAAACTTAATGTACCTATCACTAGAATTCTAGAAAAAAAGAATCAAAAGCACTAAGTTTCAGTATAATATAACAGAAGCTACGAAATATATTAACAATTCATTATTTTATTTTTAACATTCCTTAACATCCTAAAATTCTTTACAAACAAACACACGTACCTACCATACATAACATTGTATTAATTTGTTAGAAAATTGCTTGCTAACTGCACCATTAAGTTGTTAACAGTTGTAAAGACTTACACGGCGGTTTATAATTGCGTCCATAAAATTTATGATTTATTGAATGCAATATCTTATTATTTAAAAATCAAAATTAAATACCAACTCCTTTGCTTTTATATAATACAGACATAACATACTTAACTAGAAACCAAAAAGGTCTTTGACCTCTTTGATCTTAGAAAAGAGTTTATGCAAATCAAATTCTAGTTCATAATTTGTTTTGAAATATTGTCACACGAGAAAAAAATCACAAGAAAAAATAACAGCACCTGTCGGTTCTTTACTTCTTGAATAAATTAAATATATCTGAAGCAACCTTTTTGTAATAAGTAAAAAACATGCAGACCAGAAAAGGAGTTGTTTGTTAAGATTAACTTAAAAAAATATAATGAACAACATTTTTAATTATGAATGTATTAAAGCTTCTTAAAGGTTATTGAAACATGAATGATGGATTATAACTATTTGACCGAAATTAGGTTCAATGTTTAGTACCGTCTTTCATAAAAACTAAGCTACAACTATGTAGAACCTAGTTACTACTCTACTGAATAAGACATAATAATTGTTACTTTAAATAAAAGTACACATTCTTTAAGACAATTATTTTATAAATTGGCAGCCTCCGTATACGGTATAGTTTTTATCATACAGAAGTTTAGCAACCAACCAATGGCGGATGTAAAAAAAGATCGACACCACCTTCCCTTGTCATAGAAAAGCTAATTAAGCTGGTTGACTTAAAGAAGGTCAATACCCTTCGTTCCCTATCTTAAAAATTCAGCTAAAAAAAAGGTTCGCCATTTCCAATTTTGCCGTCCCTGTAAAGCTATTTTGCCGACCTTAAAAATGTGCCGCCCTCACGGGCCTCACGGGCCTATGGGAAATCTAACCTGCCATCAACATAATAGTATCTTAATACCGCATGACAAATATAACATGTGAATGTAATCAATAACTAATATACGACAATTAAAGCTCCTTTTAAATACTTTTATTTCACTATAAATTAATTAAAAGATAACCTTTAAAATCAAACAATTTCTCACCTTATTAACTAATGAACGAGCGGCCTCCTCGATGTTGATGTTCTCCTTGGCGGAGGTCTCGAACCAGCCCGCGAAGCCCTTCTCCCGGCAGTACTCATCCATCTTCGCTGGCGAATTCACTATACCCTCCTTTTGTTGATCGCACTGCGGGAAAATAATATACCTTATTGTACACCAATTTACATACAACTATGAACATGGAAGATCTATAAAGGGGGACTTATCGCTAAGATAGCGATGTCATCCCGACATATATAAATAGAAAATGAAAAACTTTCATTTACAGATTTACATTGATTTTGATAGATTTATTGTATGCCACACAATATAAGATGGCCTAGTGAGGCGAGATGGCCTAGTGATGCGAACACGTGGATCTTAACCAAAAGTCACGGGTTCGAACCTTGGCTAGCACCGCTCGGTTTTCAAGTGCTAAATTTGTGTTTAAATTCATCTCGAGCTCGAGGCGGTGAAGGAAACATCGTGAGGAAACCTGCTTGTTCCGGAAGAAATTCTGACATATGTACATCCACCCATCCGCAGTGGAACAGCGTGTTGGATTAAGCTCCATAACCTTCTCCCTAATAGGAGAAGAGGCCTATGCCCAGTAGTGGGGTATGTACAGGCTGTTACTTTACTTTACTAAGTACTTACTTTATACAACATAAATATACACACAAAATGAAAATACATGAAAAATCATGGTACCATAAGAAAATACAATAGTTCCTAAAGTGAACTCTGGTTTTTAACATTAAAAATTAAACACATCTTTATTCTAAGTGTTGTAATCATTACTTAAAACATTGCACAAAAAATTAACAAACTTATTTAATAAATCAACACCTCTAAATCATTGCTCTGCATTAATTCCAACAAAAAAGATTTAAGTAATAGACGATAATCCTATCAGGATTTATGTTTATATTATTATTATAAATTCATTTATTATCATCGATGATCTCACGACATCTCCGGAGCCGTAAGACCTAGACATTTGAAATTTGTCAGAATATTGCATCTGCATGATATATATCCAATATCTAAATTAAAGGTAAACACGTTTGTGTGCAAAATATACGTGAGCTTAAGATGTTTTGACTTATCACGATATTTCTTAGGCACCTAGGATCCTAGGGACTTGAAACCTGGCAGAACTATTTATTATTTATTTTTAACCATTTATTAAAAATGCCAGAAACATTACAGTTTGGCTCATGTGGCACAGAAAAATAAGTTTAAAGATATACTTATGACTAGAGAAATAACCAGTATAACCGAGAAAGAAAAAATGTAGACAGAAAAGTTAAAAGGTAGACAGGCAAAATTGTACAAAAGGAGAAGAAATACAATAATAATCACATCCACAGTTTTGACATCCCGTATGATTTCCTCACCTTATTCGCCAACAATATACAGGGTATAGGCGACCCATCCGGCAGCTGGACCTTGGTGTCCAAGTCGGTCTTCCACTTGACGACCGCGTCGAATGTGGCCACGCGGGAGACGTCGAAGACTATGAAAGCGCCCACAGCCTCCTTGTAGTACACGCGGGTCATGTTGCCGAAACGTTCTTGACCTAAAATATTGAAGAAATTGTAATATTGCATGTTTTGTCGTAGTTCTAATGTTGTGTTTGATTTGTTGCAAGATGGAACATATTATGTGGAGATGTGATGGGGGATTTGAGGACGAGAAGGCAGATGATAGTTAAATGTAAAATAGTAATTCAACACGCAAAATGTTATTCAAAAGATGATTCAAAAGAAGAAGTGTTCATAAAGCATTAACCATTCAAAATATAATAATATTTCGGTTCAAATTTATTAATTTGGAGTCTAATCAGAATGGAGTATCAGAGTGGAATTTACATGAATTTATAACAAAACTTACAAATACGCACATTAGTAAGGGACCATTATAAGTAAAGACATGAACAACAGCAGATAAATAACCATTAGGATCATGAACATCCAAGAAAACATGAGACCCATGTCGTCCATTTTCATTTAACCTTAACTATATTGTCAATTTTGCCAAAACATTTGATTGACACTTTTGACTGCCATTTTCATTGTCTACTTTGATTGTCTAATTACAAGAAGGATCTATTAAAAATTATTCCAAATTAAATTCATGCTTTCAATAAAAGTAAACGGCCGCGTATTGATGAAGTCAAGCAGTAAATTTTGAATCAATTAGACCGTAACATTCTTTCAATAAACTAGAATAGAGCTGATGACGCTCAAACGTCTAAACCGGTCTTCATAAATTACAGCTAAGAACCATCTCGACTCAATTTTGTAAATGCCACAGCAAATATATACGCAGACCAACGGAAACTCACGAAATTATAACGACACTTTTTGTTCGGGGATTATGAGTCCGATTCACGAAACTTAAATGGCCTGAACTATGCGCATTACGCTGCGTAGAACAAAAATTTAGAGTCGAGATTACTTCGACTGACGTGCGCAAATTCTAAATCGACTTGTGTTCAGACATATCAAGCTGTCTAAGCAATAAAAATAAAACTAAAATTACCTGCAATATCCCATAATTGTAGGCGTATGATGGTATTCGCGTCCCAATTAAGGACTTTGAGCGCGAAGTCGACGCCGATCGTCGCTCGGTAGTGCTGGCTGAAGAACTGGTGGACATATCGCTTGATGATGGACGTCTTCCCGGTACCAAGCTCTCCGATAACCAAGATCTTGTACAAATGTTCCCGCCTCTCGCCACCCCCAGATGTATGAGACTGCAACAATCGTAAGAAAAAGACTTGATTAAAAATATGTCAGGGTTATTACCAATTTACTCTGTTGTTGTTGGGGTAAATGTGGAACAGCGTCAAAGCCAAGCCGTGTATCGGTGAAGTTGGATTGAAATGAAGCATCGCCTTGGAAGGTGAATTTATTGGAAAACAATTTTCTTTAAACTAGCAAACAATTCCCTGAGGTTGAAGATCCAGCGGACAATTAAGCCTGAAATGCCCATGCACTAAACCGTCTTCGTCGCATGCAACTTTCAAGCAGGTAGCGTCGAAAAATACATGAGTCTAGTAATTTTTAAAGATTTATTATCACATGAATTTAAGTATTTATCATAATTATTGGGACGACTATCTATTTATTTATATAAACTTTGCCTTTACATAGCTTCATTCCCTTGAATAGAGAAGTTAAGTCCATTTAATCTGTAGTGACAGATATCACTCTACTTTATATAATGGATTATCGAGAAAAGTGTCTCTTTTAACCTAACTCGTATGAAAATCATCTAAAAGAAGCCGTATAACTCCACGTCACTCAGATCGTTGTGAGAATTCTAAGTATATCACATAATTCTGCTTTATTTATATCGTATGGGTATAAATAAATGAGTACTTTATCGCAGTTAGGTTAAAAATAATATAGGAGGTATAACGTTTATTTCATTTCTAGAGTGTTTTAATTATAAAGACAATAACATACACATCATAGTTATACTTTTTTACTTTTATTTTTTTACGGTATTGTTTTTACGGTTGAATCTTTGATTTGTTTAATTAGTTTATAGAAAATCTGAACTTTTTGAAGAACAAAATAATGGTAGATAACGTTTATGTTCTTTAGTGTTAATTTTTCTTTTGGAGCAAACTATATGATCCAGGTTAATCTATTTACAATATTTGTTCGATATTGCAAAAGCCCGATCTCCCCTTCCATATCCGTTTGAATCAATTTTAACTCTAATTTATCCTAGAACGTAGGAGTAGGTAGGTAACCATTTATAAAGACGATAAATGGTTGATTATGACGAAGTATCGTAAATTACTAAACAAGCCGCAGATAAAACTGAGAGCTGCCTTGAGAGATATTCCAAAAGTCAACGACTTCAGACATCAACTAGATAATAAAATGACGGATCCCACTATAATTTTTATCATTGCGTCATTTCGCCTAATCAACTACGAATAGGGATTTTTTTATTACCAACTCTGGAGGACAAAATACACGGTACGCACATTTTTGTCTCGATATTATGTTTTTAAGAAATCGTTTACACTCAACCTAAAACAATAACCTTGAGCACGTATTTTGATTTTTGAAGTCGGTTTCCCTTTAGAAAAAAAAGGTTTATGGCTATTATTCTCTAAGCAAAAGAGCAGTACCAATAAATATGTACCTATAAAAAGCGAGAAACAAAAAAAAATATAGTATCGTTTTCCCTACTTAAAAAGTTGTTAACAAGTAACGATTACTCCACAGTCCTAAGGCTTCACAATCCCTAAAAAGTTTACATTACATTCCCGATCTCCCTGTGATTTATTTAAAGTACCGGGCGGTTAAGGGTTATCGCGTAACTCGATATTTAGTGATTTTTAGTTTTATGGCTTTTATTTGTCCTATGAACAATGACAGACAGTTATTGGTCTGTTGCTATCAGCTTAAATTAGGTTTTAGTTTTATTCGATATTGAAGAGATTGTTTATAACTTTAATTTTTTTTAGGCTGACCATTTAATTGTTAGGGTTCCGTAGTAAAAAACGGAACCCTTATAGTTTCGCCATGTCCGCCTGTCTGTCTGTCTGTCTGTCCGCGGCTTTGCTCCGAGACCCTTAATACCAGAAAGCTGTAATTCGGTATGAGTATA